>OVAF01002804.1:0-14408 GCA_900406245.1 Odontarrhena argentea | reverse complement strand
GATCCAACAACCATGTTCGAGTCATACACAGTGCGATTTCAGGACAACTCCTTCAATATATAGGAGTAGCTTGTTTCATTCAAAGGTTACACACTTGTAGTTACAATCTGAGACCATGTGGTTTTGCATTTGTATACCAACTTGTGATACGAAATTTCATGTTGTAGAGAGATTCAAATAAAAAAAATTAACGCCAACCCAAGCAAAAGGCCGAGCTTCACAAAACAAGCACAAAATTAAGCAATAGTTAAAGGAGTTATAACAAAAGTTATACCCAAAAGTACACAGGTACCCTAGAAAAAACAGAAGTTAAACCCAAAAGTACCCTACAGATACCAGAAGTTAAACCCTTACTCAGCATGCAACGCAATAGAATTAAGCATTGTTTTCTACTAAGACAACTACTTTGCAATCCCATTTAATTACCCAGCACACCAACATGTTGTTCATAAAGTGTGACAGCAAGGTTCGCCGCCTCCTGGGCAACCACTTCTGGTTTCACAACACCACAACCAGATATCCCTCCAACAGCATGAGCTCTCATTAGCAACAATGCCGTAACACCAGAGTCAGAATGGATCGGGTTCTGAGGGATACCTTTTACCCTCCGCAGTGGAAATGGATCGAGGAATGACGAACTCTCATCTCCCAAAACAGCTTGCATCAAGGGAGGAAACAACGAAGATAGGTGGTTTAAACTGTGGTTAACACTCTTTTCAGTATGCATGGAGCAGTTGCAATCAAGGATTAGAATCTCCTTCGCTTTCAAATCAACACATATCCCCACCCAATGCTGGCGGTCAAGACTGAGGGGGAAGTATATGCGAGTTGCATCAAATATACGACCATCCGCGTCAGTGAAGTAAGCTTTGACAGCCTCTGGAACTTTGAAATCAGCCGTGTTTCTGCACTTGAGGAATTTTTGATTGGACCTCACCAAATTTGCAACAAGCTTTGTGTCACAAAGGACAAACCGATCTCCAGATTTGCTGTGATCTATCTTGGTAAACGCCAACCGGCTGTGGTTAACAAGAACATCTAACATCTGAAATCAGAAGAAAACAATTGTTAAGTTCTGCAAGTGCACCCGAGAATACGGTGCATTTACCCAAATGTCTAGGGAAACTATTACCTTGCCAGATAACACCTTTTGTTCTCTCACCAATATCTCTAACCTCCTTGGTAGTCAGAACAATACCACCATCCAAATGAATAGTCCTAAGAGAAAAACAACCCCAAACTTATGAATGACAAAATCAAAATTAATGAAAACCACACCATAAACATATCCCAAAAACTTACGTATGGGTTTTCAGGCTTTTTATAAGAAGTTCCCACTTATCAGCAGAACCACGAGTGCCCCGATCCCCCAGCACAGATCCAAGAATTTCTGCATCCCGCGTCTTATTCCTCTTGTCCCGTTCATAATCATCTTTCAGTCTTGCTGGTGTTATACGCTTCCTTCGGGTACTTCGCTGCTGTGTTTGTGGACCAGGAACAACTCTATCACCTGCTGCACCCCGACTCCCTTCCTCGGTGCTCTCTCCATCTGAAGTATTTTTTGCCAAAGTCCCATCAGAATCATCTCCATCACCATCCTCTTGGCTCTCCTCTGACTTTTCTTGGCTATCCTCTCCCTCCTCCTGACTCTCCTGTCCAGTCCTTTGCAAATTATCTTCTACACCATTTCCCCTTGTCACATCATCTTCAAACAAATCTTCGTTCTGAATTGCCCCATTGTAGCAAACATATTTAAAAACAAAACAACAAGTTACTAATTCTATTACACTCAAAAATATCAAGAGAGAATAAGGGTAGTACAGTTTTCAGTGGGAACCATTTCTGATGGGAAAGATCTCTTAAGACACCCGTAATAACAGAAGAAGCTTGACCATACTTATCACTTACCTGCGCATGCACAGTCGTCCTACGACTCCCAAATTGTCTGCCATTAAGGTCTTCTCTATGCTCCGGACCATTTTGGCATACGACTTTAACAATCTCACTCACCATTGATTCCAAACTTGGAATCTTACTAACTTTAGCCTCCACTTCATCAACAGAATGTCTCAAATCAGATATCTTATCCATCAGGGAATCCACCTTCTCCTCCATGCTAGCAAAGCAAACTTTAACCTTGTCAAACACCATCCCCGCCAATTGATCTAGGTGGTTCTCAGACATGCCAGAGCTCTCACCCTCAGAATGCAAGACATCCTTCTGCTTGCCTTTCTTTGCCTTGAGTTGTTTTTCCCGTTCCTGTTGTTCTTTCTTTTCCTTCTCCAAGCGAA
The DNA here is from genome assembly GCA_900406245.1 of Odontarrhena argentea. Classification (NCBI taxonomy): domain Eukaryota; kingdom Viridiplantae; phylum Streptophyta; class Magnoliopsida; order Brassicales; family Brassicaceae; genus Odontarrhena; species Odontarrhena argentea. Next base: position 12,117 of record OVAF01002804.1, on the reverse strand, counting down.
CAACATCTTCCTTAGTGTAACCACCAACAAACATATGTTTGTTAAATTCATAATCTATACGCACCAACTCCAACAATTTATGCACCTTAGGATCTTCAATTTCATCGCTCCAAGAAAGTTTTGTCTCATCAATTTCCACATCAACTGGATCTGGAATAATGCTATCTACGACAACCTGAACAAGTTACAAAACAATTGCAAACAGTTAGATATCATAATTACCAGCCATATAATGATTGATCGAGTTAAGCTACTATAATACCAGGTTGGCGAAAGTAAAACCTATAGTGTTTTTGCCATTGTTACCTCACAAGCTTCGTCGATGTTCCTCGCGTGACCTGGAATAATACACATCGCCGCAGACCCACCAATCTTGTCATTATCTGTGCCTCGAACTTTCTTTGTAACATTCTTCTTCTTCGGGACAGTGTCTTCTTCATCCTCAGACTCAGAATAGCAGTAGTATGCAGCTTGAGGAACTTCAAGAAGTGATGGAACCGCTTCAACCATAACAAGTTGAAACGCATGTACAAACCCCTTCACAGCAAATGTTTGTTGACTTAAACCAACAGCATCCCTTTCTCTGATGCTCTTGATGGTCATCTCAAATGACACTCTCCCCCAAGGATACGCGAAAAACTCTTCCAGATCTGAAATTATCTCCGCTTGCCAAGGGACTATCTTCAATGAAGAGGTAGGACACAACACTGACCCTAATAACGCCAAACATGCATACTTGACCCTCATATCCTTGTCGCCTACGGTTTTCCTCTTAAGAAGCGCTATTACCTCATCCACCGAGATCGACCGAATGGTCCCAAAAAGTTTCCCCCAATACGGCTCCTCCTTCAACCTAAGCTTCCTTTTCTTCTTTTTTGGCGGTATCTCTCCGCAAGGAAGTCCAGTGACCGCCGCGAACTCTCTCAACGAAAACCTAATCGGTCTCCCCGCAAAAAGAACCCAGATTTCATTCTTCTTGTTCACTTTCAATTGCCTTATCAAAGCGTATCTCGCGAATCTGCCCGAGAATCTTGGCTTATCCGCGGTCTCGCGAATTTCCCCACGGAGACTTCTGCAAAATTTCGACTTCATCTCTCTCCAGAGTGTCAAGAATGGTCTTGATTTGGCCGGATTTGTGATACGCCGCTACTCGTTCCCCCGAAGGCTCTTCGCCGGCGGCGAAAATTCTCTCCGGCAAGTCTTCTCTTCCCTCCATCTCTTCCTCGGTCGCCGTGGCAGAGATAAAACAACTATTCGTACACTCTTAGAGAACTCGAACCCAGAAGAGAGCTGAAATGCAGCAAGATTTCAAAATCCTTAATGAGTACCTTCACACTGTTGGCGTCTGTTCAGTAGACTTCTTTCAACGAGTTTTCCAAAAACCAATGACAATTATACTTACATAATTAGTGTTTATATTGAAGCGTATGAGAGAGATATCATTGTGTCAGACGATATAAATCACAAAACGAGGCCATGCAAATAGGTGAGTAGGGGTTGTTTCGGGTTAATATATTTTGCACAGTGTGAAAACCATTCCGCAAATTATACACAAATTTTGAGCCACTGGAGCTAATTTTTTGNCTTGAATTTATAATATTAAAAAATGGAATAGGTGGAGAATAAAACTGCAACATTACTAAAGTGTATCATTGTTATTGTTTTGACTTTTGTGACTGATTGTTTTGACCTAGCGAAGCGAGTTAATCCAAGATCCAAGATCTGGTGTTAGAAAAATTTAATTATTCAAAGAATTTTTCTTTTTTCTTTTCTCTATAGTTCACATTTAACGGGAAATAATAGAAAGGCGGATTGTTTGGTCTGATCGGTATTGTCATTTTTCTCTGAATCTATACATGATCGTCTATGTTTCCTATATATATATATCTACAAATGATGATTACGACAAAATAGTAAGGTTTCGAACGATTAGAACTATTTCAGTGTGAGACGAATGCAACTAATTATGTATTCTCTTAATAAAATCACCCATCTGTAGAAGTTAGTAAGAAGAGATATGTCACACATATATACTATAAATCAAGACGATTATCCAAAAACAATTTCGCCATATAATTTAGTGCTTACAAAACAAATGGATCCGACTTTCCTAAATTGGGCCCTCAAAAAATCCACCTCAACGCATGTTTATTACAAACTTAGACACCTCTTCGACTTTGCTAAGGAAGATATTAGTCCAAGTTGTGCTATATCATTTGTGAAAGCAACGAAACAACAAGTCATTCCTCCCATGTTTATTTTGAGAGATATCGATCGCGAGATAAATAACACTATAAATACAAGGAGACCTTGGAAGATCTTATGATTTTATGGATCTAATGCAGCTCTTTCACCACCCCCCAAATATTTACTTCCTTGTTTGTTATTCTTTTTTGGCAAGATCTCAATTGTAATAGGATAAGCTCTTTTGTGAAACCAATTTTTTCATTCCATGAATATTAACAAATTTAGCGGAAAAAAAAACAAAAAAAAAAAAACAACAAATAAATCCGAATTTCCTTCAATTCCAATGTTAGATTCTTTTTCAGATTACGAATTAAGATAAAGAAGAACAATCAATAAAACCTTGTAATAAAACTGATAATCACCATTATATTATTTTCTTTTCTTTAGTAGTAAAATATTTCGTTTGCTCTCGTGCAAATTTAATTGTAAAAGGATTAATGATTTACTACTGAATAACAATGGATGTAGAGAATTAGAACGTTCATTACTATGCGAAATCAAAGTAGGAGAAGATGGAAGTTCTTGTGATGTTGCAAAAGCATTTGATATCTCTTGTGCTTCACTGTTCACAAAGATGAAGTCTACTCTACCTCTGGAATCGTTGACCCTTATCCCTAGGGATGTTAAAATGGGTTAAAAAACTCAGCCCGATCTGAACCCGAAATGAGCCTGACCCAATTTGAGCCCGAACCCGAATTGAGCCCGAATTTTTCACTACCCGAAATTGAGCCCGAATTGAGCCCGTCGAATTTTGGGTTAACCCGCGGGTACCCGTCAGTTTTTTTTGTTTTTTTGTTTGTTTTTTGTTTATTTTGCTTTTTTTACTTTGTATTATTCATTATTTATTTATTTAAGATTTTGTTTCTAAATAAAATATTCATTATAAATATTTTTGTTTATGGCTAATATTTATAATTATTAATGAATTGATTAAAAGTAAAATATATATTAAATTGATTATGAATAGTTTGTTTTATAAGATAGGAATAATTAACTTTATTCTTAAAGTACGGTTTAATGTCATTGTGATTATATAGTAAACATTTTACTTAGCTAAACCAAACAACAAAACTATTATTTAATATTTATCATTGCTTCAGCTTCCAAAATTACAAAATCAAACAACCAACATCATCAAACCAATAATCATAAGTTTAGCGTCCAAAATTATTTAGGCTTTTGAGACACATTGATATTGTCTACTAAACTTGTAAGTAGGAATGTTAGTAGGCTTTTAGAAAAATATGAACCATAAATTTTTTTTAACTATAAATTGATGTCTATATGAATATATCAAGTGACGACACCTTGTATACATGATCCATGTTTTTCCAAAAAAGAAATAGAAATTTACTGTAACATAATTCCTTATAGACGAGTTTATTTTGAAATCAATAATACAAATTTTTTTTATCATAATTCCATATTATTTTCGTGAATTTTATTTTTTTATTATTATTTTCTGATTTTTAGGGATTTTAATTATTTTCTTACAATTTTATGAATAATTTTAATTAAAATATTAATTTTTAATCAAGAAAATAATATTTATTATTACAAATTAAATTTTTATTATTTAATTGATAAATTCAACTAAAGGTTGAGGAATAAAAGTTAGAGATTGAGAAATACATGTGTAAAATAGTTTGATAATAAATGATATATGAGATTTTAAGAAAACCCATGCGGGTACCCAGATCTGAATGGGGTAAACCCGATTTAAGCCCGTTTGATATAGAACCCGTCTGGGTTAAGCCCGTTTTTGTAAAAAACAAAAAACATGGGGTTTTTTAGCCCGAAAAAAAAGTGGGTTGCGGGTACCCAACGGATTTAAACCCATATTAACATCCCTACTTATCCCCTTTAGTTTATGAGATTCTAAGCTTGAATTTTCTTGATACCCAAAACGACCATAGTTATTATCTAGTTAATATATATCATGCTGAAGGGACGTTGAAAAATGAATATAAACATATAATTTAACATTTTAAGTAGTACTAGGCAAAAAAGATTAGGGTAAGAGCACTAACAATATGGCAACTTATTTGCAAAAAACATATTTGGGTTCATTGATTTGAGTTTGATCTAACGAATAACGTGGTGATTTATAAAATTTTTGCAAACATGATATTTGGCAATTAAAAAAAAATGTTTTAATGAATTTGAGATGCTATTTTGAAAAGCATTTAATGTATGAAAACCAAAATAAAGTGTTTTTTTTCTTCGTATTTTGTTTGTTAACCAGGATTTGTGTGGATCGAAATCCAACTAATCATATTGGGAAATAATATTTATGACCAGTCCGATTATGAGTTTTATAATGAGGTCTACAACATGAGACTCATCTTCATCGCATCAAACAACATCAACTTAGTTTCCAATGAAAATCGAATTCAGAATTGACAGATCCATATGCCTCATTAATACAACTAGACTTTGAGTTTTTCTTTCTCTTCATTGCACCTAAAACTGTTTCCATCTTTGTAAATCAGCCAATTACGTTGTTTAACAAAATTTCTTTTGCCAACTTCACTTACCTAATTTCCCCAACAATTTTCAAGCTGTGTACCTAATGTCTTATCCACTATAGTGTCTTTTGTCCTATGTTCGAGATACTTTAATTCTTCTAATATTTTAAACTAAAAAAAAAAAAAAAAAACTCAGTTTAGCTGCTAATGCTACCAAAATATTGCTATCAAATGAAAATCGCAATTCTAGGTTCTCTTTTGGTTGGTAAACTAGAAATTCCTTAGATTTTGTTAGTTTTGGATTAAATATTTTACTTCAATATTGCTATGGTACTAATGCTATCTCTTCTTCCTTTTCTGTTTGTTTGGATGTTGGAAGAAAGAAAAATATTCAAGTATAATTTGGAAATAGCAGGTACCATGTGGTATTGAATTAGTAACAGGAACATGGATGTTTGGTTCGTTTCCTGACTTGCGAAAGCTAAGTTTTCCATAAACTTTTGATGCTGAAAAAGATGAATTGATGAAGAATGCAATGAACTACATGAGATTATAAATTAAACAGAAAGAGATCATAATTAAGCTAGCTTTGTACCTGTACTTGTAAACCATTCATCCAATCTTGGAACCATCTTTCAAAATGTTAAAAGCATTTTTCTAAACAATCTACATAAGAGGAGAAGTAGGCTTATAAGAAAGGATTCGGACGTAGACTAACATATAACTAATCTAATCGTGCATGTCATTTAATCCTAATTATAAAAGATGCATTAATCACCCAACATCAATTCATAAACATGCTGAAGTGCTAAATTTATTGAAACTATACTTAACCAATGAATCATGTCAATTTAAATGATTTTTTTTTTTAATCATATATTGTTTACCTCGAATCGAAATGAGATGTCATAATAATAATAATAATATCATAAATCGTGAGACTACAAATCTTGGTCACTAAAAATTAAATTCTGAATATTATAATGAGTATGTGAATAAATTATGTGCCATATAAATTACTAAATATTTAGAGATTTATTTCCTTAAAAAAAATATAAATAGAATAGTATAGACCAATAGTGTCACGATCATTCTATTAGATATTTTGTTTTCAAATAGCAAAAATATCATAACAAGATATTTGTCAGAAATTCTACAACAAAAAACTTTAAAATGACGTCATATATAAACAACACACAAAAAAAGCAGAGCATTATCCAAAAAAATAATGAACAACGAAGAGGCAGAGCATGGAGAAGAATTCGGGGAATGGGTAGTGATACAAAACTCACCCACGAGCTCACCAATTGACGCCTCTACCCCTCAAGACTCACCAAAATTACAACCAAGCCACCGCCGTGAAAATACACCGGACGATGATGATGATGAAGATTATGATATGCCCATATTCGGAGAAGAAGAAGAAGAAGAAGGCGAATCCTCTTCCACCGTGAATCTCTCTCTTCCGTGGCGCGTGATCGAGGCTGCCAAGAACCGACTGATCAAGAACTCAGGGTTCTTGGAGAGGGTACGTTGTGATCACGTGAGTCCTAGAAGGGTATTTTGGTCATTTAGTCTCATCGGTGGTTTCATCTTGGTCTCGAGCCTTGTCTATGTGAAACTGATGCGATGGTGGAAAAGATTACAAGAAGAGAAGCTGAGATATCTGCTTCTTCTGCTCAGAGATAAAGATCAGGTTTGTATTTACTAAATTTATTAATTAAATCTTGAGTTTTTAGTAATTATAATAAAATTAAAATTTGGTATTTGATTGGAATTTATGTTATTTTTTAGAAAATAAAGCAACAGATGGATGAAATTGGGAGATTGAACGAGCTATTATCATCAAGACGCAGAGTTCGAGTGGTTCGAATCGTGTGAAGAGAGTAATTAAGTATATACAGTATGTATTAGTAGAACATATGTTGCCTATTTGATGTGTCATGTGTCATTGTGTACCTTAATTTTATATAAAGGAATAGAAAAAAAATTGATTATACAATAACATCTTTCATATAAATTATCTGAAAACAAATGTTAAAGAAAAATATAATTGTATAATTTCAATTTTTCTTAACAATTTCTATTAGAAATCTAAATTAGAGTTACATTCATTCTAAAACCTTTAAGCATCAAGATTAATCACATACGAATTATAGAAAGGATTAGCCGAATACTTCCATTCATCGTTGTAGTTGGTTTCTTGTAGAATTATCATATTGATATGTATCTATGGACTTAGTCCAGTTCACACTATTTTAGATCAATATAAACGTTCAAATCAAGTCTGAATTAATTTTAATGGTTTTTATTGATATTTTCTATTTAATCCCCTACCTATTATTAGAGAAGACAAATTATTGAAAAATCATAGGTGTCATAATATTAGTCAATAGTTTAGGTTCTAATGATGACTAAAGAATGATGTGTAAATGTGACTAGATGAAAACATGAGATGATTATTGAAAAATCCTAGGTGTCATAATATTAGCCAATAGTTTAGTTTCTAATGCTGACTAAAGAATGACGTGTAAATGTGATTAGATGAAAATTAGATGATTATTTTTTCAGGATTGAGAGAGACGATTTCCCGGAGAATGCCATTGGAGAGATTGAGATTCGATTTTGGCTTCCGGAAAGCAACCACCGGCTTTGAAACCCTCTCACGTATGTCTTCGCGGCGAGTTTCGCTGCGATGAGATTGGGATTCGATTTTGGTTTAATCTGAATCGACGACGACCCGGAAAGTAACCAAGAAGCCGAGCAGTAGTTGATTTTGTTGTTTTTTGCTTAGACGCAAACCGAGTTGTGTTTTGCGTTGTTTAAAGTGCATTGATCAATGTATTAACGTCAAATTTATTTGAATGTCTTTTGCCTAAAAAATTCCTCCTTCACATGAAGTAGTGGTAAGAGCGAGTATTGTTTAGATCCATCAGAGTGTACCATTGATTCATTGTCCTTCCTTATTTATGAACTTGAAACAGTCATAAAATTCAACTAAGAACAAACCAAAAACCATAAATTATAAGAACTTATAATAAATTTTCTGATGTCTCGCAAATAATTATCCGTAAAAATATCTCTGAGTTCATGGCTAGGTAAGACTCATGTAAACCTTAAACGAAAAAAAAAATTGAAAACTAAAACTGCTATGTCGAGTATGAGACACTGATGATGGAGGAAAATCGTTCTAGGTATCTCATCGAAGAAGTTCGCATCAATAACATCAGGCCGTTTCCTGGCGATATCGTTCAATATGATAGTTTTGAGAAAGATGATATTGTAGATGCTTGGTGGGGTGGTGGTTGGTGGGAAGGTGTTATACGCACATCTCTTTTAGGTCAAAGGTTCGATGTTCATTTTCCAAGACATAATGAGACCAGAGTTTTCTATGCTTCCGCGTTGCGTTTACATAAAGATTGGGACAATGGTCAATGGATTATGGTAGGGACGCACTTAACGTAGTTTATGGAATTATTTAATTGGATCCTTTCTAATAAAATATTTTACTTTCAATACAGTATTTTTGACGTTTCTAAGAGTTGAAGGAGATGCACTAGAGGAACCTGAAGATTACCATGGTCCTAAGAGTTGAAGTTTGGGAGATGCTTTGTTATTTTGGTTTTTTTAATAAGATGTTTACATGATGTTTTTTATTTTTCGTAATCTCTACTCAGTTGTTTTTTTTTTTTTTTGAACCTAATTTTTTAAAATAGATATATATTAATTTTTTTTATTTTATCTTAAGTAGAAGTTTTCCTATTTGAGTTGAAAGGCGATTAGTCTGCAACTATAAATTTTTAAGTAAGATCACGTCCATAGAATATACCTTAATAAAAATTTAAAAATAGCAACAGGGCATATTGGAATATTATTATTATTGATGTGTTTTGAAACAGATTTGATACATGATTTTATTTAATCTCATATATTTGCGATTTAACTACTCATTACTTATAGAGACACTGACGAGTGTTCGATCGGGAAGAGAAAAAAAATAAAATTGAAGAAGCTTCGAAAAATCCTTGTGCCTTTGGCGGGAAATCAGAATTTAGTGCAGTGGGAAAGTTACAATGGACAAGTGGTCAAGTGTACTAAATAAAGGCTTTTTCTAATTTTGATTTATAAAAAAGGCTTGGTCTAATCTAGGATTCGGTTTTACTCGGTATTTTAATTAAACCGAATGCAAACCAAGACCGCAAATGTAAACCAAGCAAAATTTCATCCTGAATAAAAATAGTTTTAGGTGTGTTACTGGTTTATGAATTTAGTAAATTTAGATATCAAAATAAATCGGATGTTATTAGTTAGATTAATACTTTTAAAATTCATACTTTTAGGCATGCCCCGATCTTTTTCTAGAAAAAAAATAAGCAATCCTTTTATCATCATTAATTTTTCATTAATCTAAGTAGAATTATTCAATAAATGAGATAATCTCTTTTTTTTTTTTTCGTAATCGCTTATTTTTTGTATCATATTCATTCATACTGCTTGATATATATCTAATATATTTTAAGTACTAGATTCTATATGATACAAAAATAGAAAAATTAATGATGATAAATATGATATATAAGATTTAATTTGGAAATCTAGATAGCTAAAATGCCTATTATAATAAATAAATTTATTTATAATATTTATATATATATATATATATATATATATATATTTAAAATTAATATTAGATATTAATCAGATTATATATAAGATCTTTTCTCTTGCTTTTTTATGGATATACGTACATAATTTTCAATGGATATATACTAATTGATTTAATATGGTTTACATGATATTATGTGTACAAAATATTTCACTAGGAATTAAATGTTAAATATTTGAGTTGTATATATATATTAACCTACCTAACGATATAAATGCATGAAACTCATTAAGAAAATTAAATAATCGTGTTAGGAATGTCAGATCTAAGTAGCTAGCATGCCTATTATATTTCGGAAGTGATTCTAGCATGCTCATCTAAATTGCATATTTTGGAAGATATATTGTTGAAGTTACTTATTTTATTATTTTATTTTTTCTAAAGTAGAAGTTTCTATCATTCATTAAATGAGATAATCTCTTCTTATTTTTTTTTATCAACTAAATGAGATAATCTCAAGTTCAAAAATCGTGGAGACAATCTTATAATCCTAAGCAATCTTCCTTTTTCCTATTAATGAATATTTATTGAAAGATTTACTCCGTCTCTATATAATAAGAATTAACCTATAACAATTACAATTGAACTACAAAGTAGATGAAAAATTTACTCACATAATCTACATTCCCATTTCTTAATTATGAATGAGAAAGACCTTGGCTTCGATTATTCTACAATCAACCCAATGAAGAGGGTAACACCCGACGTCCAAGAAATTACAGCCGAGAATAATTCCAACACGCAAGTCCCTGCTCGAATATGTAAGTTTTAATACCGTCCATATATTCATTTAACTTATCATCCATGCGTTGATACTGAATATATGATTGAAACAAATCCTTAATCTAAATGTAGGTCCTGGGAGACCAACGGAAAACCTCATCATACCAGGTTCAGTTTATAGATAGACTACTTTGCAATATATCCGTGATTTCTTTATCATAAATTACTAATCATTTTAATTATTAACGTTCTACACAAGGAAATGAGAAGTCACAGTTTCAAGAAAATACAGGTTTCATTCAACGTAAGTCTCATGCTTTTATTTCGAGTTGTGTATATAGTCCTTATAAAAAAAATTTCAAGTTCCATTTTATTATACTATTACGTATTCAGGTGGAAGACCAAGAACGCCGCTAACTACATTTGTACGAACAAAAGGAACACAACATAATGGTAAGCAATAATTACCATGTTTGAATTATTCTTTTCATGGTCCATCAGTTATATTAGAATAACTAATTATATCTAATGTTGTTATCTAATTTTACGAGCCAGACCATTCACGATTGTCTCAAACCAGTGTCATTCCAAAAGTGGTTCCTAGAAAGCGTAAGCTTCTAATTATTTATTATTTTCCGACCTTATATAGTCATTCATATACTTTTGGGTTGTAAATGTAGGTGGAAGACCGATTAAATAAATAAATTCTAAATACGGGCAACCTATCATCTGATTCAAATATTATTGATATTAGACTCATAAGAACTCCATTGTCACATGCTACGAACAAAACATCTCAAGCTTCTGTGGACAGTCTTAAAGGTAAATCCCACTAACTTTAGATTGTGTTAATATATATTTATACTTCTTCAACAAATTATATGTGTCAATACTAATGCTCAATGTTTATCTAATTTAAACAGGTGGTTTAGACATAAGAGGGGTTCAGAAAAACTATTCTAGCCCACCTATGTTGAAAGGTTACACCATATCTTAGAGAAATCAGTATCATGTTATTGTTATTGTTTTTATTTTGTTTCTGATTGTACCTATTTAATAGTTGGGATCAAACCATCGAAAGCGAAAATAAGTGGGGTTGTATCAGAGAATTCTACATCAGCAAAATTTACTGCATTGGATGTTACCCCATCGTCAACTCTTACACACTCCGTAGGCCAGAGTTCAATTCCATCAAGTGAAGACACGTTACAAATAGGTATGTATATTATAGACTGCAAAAATTTAATATGGTATAGTTTTCGTGTTACTTTTAATGCATACATACTTATATACTATATTGTCTACAGAACGAGAACGTAAACGGTCACGTAACGATTTAGCAGAAACTGCGATGAATTTGGAAAAAGAGATTTATATTTTTCAAGCAACCGAAGAACAAATTCTAGGAAAAACAACGGTACAGCAAACCCAAGAAAATGTATACAACAATAGACAAAGATTTTACGTAGAAGAAGATCACGACGGTATGAATTTTTATAGATTATGATTTCACATCTTAATTATTTTAATATTTTTTTAGTTTTCTTATACTAATTTTATCACAAATGTTTTTTTTTTTTTTAAACAGCATATAATTGGAGATATGGTATAGAAAAAGAATGTGATGATAATGAATCAAGTGATGAAGATGAAGATAACTTCGAATTTAGAGAATATTCTGGCACTAATAACCAGACCAATTATTTGTCTGAAATAATTATGAATACAACATCACATCTTACACGAGATGACAGGAGGGCGAGTAATGGTAACTTNCTTACACGAGATGACAGGAGGGCGAGCAATGGTAACTCCCTTTATTTATAATGTTCGTTTTCCAACTACATAAATAATCGTTTTGTGTGTTATTAAATTATAAATTTAAATATTACAGGTTATTATGATGTTGGCGATCCAATTTACCAATGTACTAAATGCAAAGCATACATGTGGTACATGAAAGAATTGGAAGACGTAGAAATCCTGCACAACCCGTTTTTACAATGTGTTGTC
>OVAF01002803.1:0-10903 GCA_900406245.1 Odontarrhena argentea | reverse complement strand
AGGATTTTGCTGATTAATGAACTTAGTGTGATCTTCCCTTTTGTGCAGGCCCTTCCCCTCTACTTTTAAGTTCCCTTCCCTGAACAATTTCTCGAACACTTTTTCTCCCAGGTAATTACGTGTTTGGTTTCTCATCATCACTTTAATACAGTATTATTAGGTTCTCATGGAAACTGATTGATAGAATCTAACCTTGTACTCATATGAATACTTAACTCAGCTTCTTTCAACACTTGTGTTTCAGATCTTCTCAATCATCTAGGTGTTGTTGTTGCTGCTTCAAAGCTTTTCTAAAAGGGAAGATCTAAACAGGTAATTATACAATTCTGTTACAGTTCATTCTAAATTTTCAACCTCTTTAATTTCCACTATCTACAAATAGCTATTTTTGGTAATTGCGTATATATTTTCTGTGTCATTACTATCACCCCAAGTCAGTTTAAATTCTGATGTTTTTAGATATCCCTGATTTTACTCCCCCATTTAGTTTCCATTATTATTTCCATATATTTGTTTTCTAAAATACATTTATGTTACACGTTATTCTAATTTTCATCCTCTTTGTTTCCCAAATTTGGAATCCCTGATTTTACTCCCCCATTTAATTTCCACTATTTACAATAGTATTTATATAATATCAATATTGATTACATACGTTTTCCATATATTTGTTTTCTAAAATACATTTATGTTACACTTTATTCTAATTTTCATCCTCTTTGTTTTCCAAATTTGGAATCCGTGATTTTACTCCCCCATTTAATTCATGCTCTATCAATTCAAAATAAGTGTCATTCTAGATTATATCATACATATTAAAGAAACATATTAAATTTCTACGATTTTCTTATATTTAATTTCTAAAATACCAATCCCTAATTTTAGTCTCTCAAATCAATCTACTGATTGTATTTTAATCTCCTTAAAGTTTTTTGTGCTCATCCCCACTTAGCAACACCTTATTTCTGTAAATCCAAAAATAACATTTGCAATGGCATCAAACAGCTTAAAACCAATTACCAATTCCACAGGCCTTACATATTCTACCCTTGATGCTGTTGACGAGGGTTTTACCTCACAGAGCATATTGGTTCGTTTACTACATTCTTGGGAAGCACGTGATTTCAAACGGAACAATGCTTTGATTAGCCAAGATTGCTTGCTTGTGGATGAAAAGGTTACTCAATATTTTACATAGACTTTTTTTTTTCTTGCATTATTGTGACTTGGCTAATCCGTTCACTTTGGTTTTATTCTATTTTAGGCTTCTGCTATACAAGCTTCCATCCCACCTCGCCGTCTCTACAAGTTTAGGAATAAACTCGAACAAGGGAGTGTATTTCTGATTAATTCGTTTGATGTGAAGAGTAATCCGAACTCCTACCGTCTTACTGACCATGCTTTCAAAATCAGTTTTAATGACCATACCTCAATGGATGTGGAGAATATTGAAGGCGATAAGATACCTCATGAGTATTACCGCATGGCTTCTTACAAGGACATCCAAACCATTATAGACAAAGGGCAGAATTTACCAGGTCCGAAATTTCCACTATTCAGTTTATATACTATGTTAATCTTGACATTTTTTTGAATATATTCTAACATATAGTGGTTTTTTTTTTTTTGAAGATATTGTTGCACAACTAACCTGTATTCGGACTACAACTAAGTTAGATGATACCAAAACCCCTCCTAGGAGTTCTTTTAATCTCACCCTCACTTGTATTTTTGAAAGGTAAAGTGTTTACGCCTTTTTTTCATATTATTCTTATACGAATTTTACATGCACTAACACTTCTGAATTGTATACAGCGGTGAAACTGGGTTTGTCTCTGTATGGGACAAACGTGCGTATGAAATCCGAGATGAACTTGAGAATATTGAAGGAGAGCCTGTTGTCATCATTGTGACCGGGGTTAACCCCAGAACTCTTTTCGGTATCTTTTTATGTGTCATCACTATTACCCAGAACTATATCTTTTTATATGTTATTTGAAGTTATAGTTTTCTATTTTGTTCTATGTTTTCTGTTTGAATTGTTTTACTTTGAATTCTCCATTAAATGCAATTATGTTGTCTTTTATTAACTGATTATCCAAGTTAATGATTTGATGTATTTTAGGTCAAACCTATCTTAACACCACTTCTTCTACTCGATTTTTTTTCAACAAGGATAACCAGATCACTAAAGAATTTCAGAAAAGGTAAGTTCATTAACCTTTTCTTTGACATTGATGGTTTTGAAAAATATAATTGTTTTAAAATTATAATTACTACATTTCAGCACAACTTTTCAAAAAAGTTTGGTCCCTTCAATTGTTGATGGTAGCAAAGGAAGCATTCCTACTGATACTCAAAGTATCGAAGAAATCCTAGCTTTTGTCAACAACAATGGAGCAGAGGTAAATAATCTAACGTTAAAGTAAACATATAATAAATTGCCAAGTAAATTATCTTCTTGTATTGTAGGAAAAGTTGTTTTGGTGTAAGGCGAAGGTGGTTGATGTGTTACTTGGAAATGGGTGGTTCTTTATCGCATGCGCTGGATGCAAATTTAAGATGACCAATACTGGAGATGTCTTGACTTGTGCAAATTGTCCACCCAAAAAGGCTATTGCGATATTACGGTATATGTTTGACACAACCAGATGCTATTTGAATTCATATAAACAGTGTCTTCCTCGTTTTCATTTAATCATGTTTTCATTATGTACTTCATTATTTTATAGGTATCGAATCGAAGTTGTAGTTGATGATGATTGTCAAACGACTACATTTGTTATTTTCGACAAAGCTGCTCAAACCATATTGAAGACTACTGCTTCGGACTTGGCTGCTAAAAATGTAACGATTTACTATTATCAGGTTTTTATAATTACTTCACATAGTTTTTATAATGTTATTTTCATAAACAGGGTGTGGTGGAGGACGATGATACTCGATACAATGTGCCCCAAGTTATCCAAGATATAGTTGGAAACGTTTACCTGTTTCATGTGAAAGTTACAGAGTATAATTTCTCAGCTAAAAACCAGAGTTTCAGGGTCACTGAAATAGCGCAACCTACTGAAACAAAAAAGTCTTCTGTTATTGGGACTAAAAAGGTCGGTTCGAAAAACTATAATATTATATGTCAATCATATTTCTTTTGGTGGACATTGTTTGATACTTTCATCTTGTTTACAGAGGAGCAAATCATGTGAATCCAGTCGGGACAGTTCAAGTTTGGGTACCATTGCTTTGCGAAACAGCACCGTTCTAAAAAAAACTGATATCGAAATCCCCACTATTAAGAAACGGAGGTCTTCTAGGTGAGACTTTGTAAATCTGTAAATTTGATGCAATAGTTATGAACATTCGATCCTTTACTCATTTACTCACTTAAACAGGAAAAACAAGGGACAAATTATTATTGAAGAGTCAGAAGACGATGGAACGGGCACTCCAAATTCTGATCGTGAACTCGAAGATGAGGATTGAAATGGTTACCTATAAAATGGCTACAACTTTAGCCGATTCTCTGAGACTTTAATTTATTATACTCTTTTTGCTTACCTTTGCTGGTTTTAAAACTATTGCTGTCATACTTTTTTTTTAATCACTCCTCTCTACTTTTGCTGGTTTTAAAACTATTTATCATACTTTATTACCCTTATTTCTATCTTTCATCTCCGAATTGGTTACCTTCGGTCTCTGTCTTTATCACATTGGTGTCATACTTTCTTTTTTAGAAAAATAATATCCAATTAAACAAATTGGCAAAGATACGTGTTTTTAGACTCTTTCATAGCTTTAAATTAAATATAGATGCAAACTACTTAGCCAAAGTTGTGATTATATTTCATCTATCATCTTTAAGAAGGCACAACACAGAGGCAGAGTAAGCATCCTTTGCCTCCTACTTTTAGCTTTGTATCTTTGTCTTTTATTGTTCTACTATATTTTTATTGTTAAAAATATATACATTTTACGCATATTTATGTTTAGTAAAAATAAATTTCGAAACGGTTTACGGATACCTGGCAATTTGCACACCCCCAATTGTGTCTCATACTTCTTTTAAAAAACAAATAATATGGAACTAACCAAATGATTTAATTACTTTATATATCTTTAGAGACCAACTTTAATTTGTACTCGAGTGTAGTTTATATTACGAACGGAATCTCATAATATAAAATCAAATAATTGGTACGAATGATTATTTCAATTTGCAATTACTGCAATCTTTAAATAAATATCTTTCAAATGAAATGACATAGATATTAACCTCAGCAGCTCTTAAGTAAATCTCATAATTTGAAATAAAATCATTAATAGTGCAATCTTTCCGTTTATAACAATTCAAAATTCAGAATTCAAAAAACTGAGACAGATTTTACCTTATATAATAACCTCCGCAGCTCTTTTCTCCTCACATTCTTACTTTTCCTTTTTAATAATACATTCAAACACAAAAATGAAACATACGTTGTCTTGCCATGAATCACACCCTAATAATTCAAAAAGTGAATCACCGAATTCTTCTTTGGCAGGTATGTTTATTCATGTCTGAATATATTCCTATATTTTTTGGTGACTGAATATTCCTATATTTGTTTATAGAATATTGCATAAAGAATAAAGAAATCTGTTATACAATTCATAAGTCGTTTAATTTCCCTTTGCTAATATATACAATTCTTCAAACGCCAATAATAAAAAAATTCATGGTTTTTTTTCCTCAAAACATGTATTCGTTTTTTTTTATTAGATTACACGATAGGTCGGAAAGCACGAGAAGAAAGGCGAAAAATAAGATTAGCTAAAAATGCAACAGATCGGAAACAAAAATCAGCCAATAGCCAAAACAATGCTCATGATCATGGTTAGTTACGTGTGGTGCTCATTACAATTTTTAGTCATTATCAGTACTTACACTAAATATAAACTCTTAAATAGGGGATACCCGAGGACGAAAACGAAAAGCAACCAACTCTCAAGAAAAAGGTTAGGTTTTCACCTACCTAATATTTTTGATAATTCAGTTCTGGTTATTACTCATTGTTCCATCCATTATGTTTACACCGCACTACTGATGTATGCTCCACAATTAAAATGAAACAGGTGAGACCTCGGGACGAAAACAACGACCAAGCAATCCTTCTACAGAAGCTCACAAAACTAAAGGCATGTGTATGTAAACTATGTGTACATTAGAAAAACAATAAAATAAATTCCTTTCTTAATTTAAAAAGGTATTAAAGCATAGTTTTGTACTACTAATTTTTTCCAAAAACATGGATCCATAGAACAAAATTTATACCATAAAATAAATTGTTCTCATAAAGAGAAGCGTATTAGATCTTTTTTTTTTTTATCCACTTTTTTATTTTTTTTTTTTTTTTGATAAAAGATTTTTAACAATTTTTTAATGGAAAACTTATATTATATTTATATTTTCTTACCCAATGTAGAATATAGAATTAATTATATACATATCTGTATCTTCATCTATATTTTTCAAACCTGTAGGTCAAATTAGTCGACAACCAGAAGAAAAACATGGATTGAGTTCAAGGTTGAGTGATGTGAAACCTCAATATGGTACATTATTTTTCAATATATATGTTAATATGCCATGAGTTTTTTATTATTTCCACATGAGTACTTATGCTTCCCAAATTGTCTAGAAATTGGTGAGTCATCGAGTAAGATAAAACGACCAACCAATCCTTCAAACACGAAAAAAAAAGGTTAGTTACGTGGTTAGTTATGCTATGACATATTTCATATTCGATTCGTATTAGAAACGCAAGTCGAATGTTTATAAACACAAATTGGGAACTTATATAACTATATTAAAATTTTAATGTCTATTTATCCCCATTCAAATTTTAAATATTAGGTGTTTAGATAGTAAACCACAAAACAAAGACGGGTGTTAAAATAAAAAATTTAAATAATGTATTTGAATGTCTTTCAATAATATAAATGTCCCAATGTATGTACAGGTAAACGTACAGGTAAACGACGTCAGAGTCTGGCAACCCAAAACGAGCTGGTTGATTGTCCAAAGTGTGGTGCATTAATGTGGCGAGCAGAGAGCACTAATAAAGCTAAAGACGTAAGCAAATTAAGCTTCTCATTGTGTTGTCATGCTGGACGTGTATCGCTACCTAAGGTGAAAGAGACACCAGAGTATTTAGATAAGTTACTTAGAACATCTTCGAGGTTCCGGCAGAATATAAGAGGTTATAATTCGGCGTTCGCACATACTTCTACGGGTGCAAAAGTTGACGAGTCTTTGAACAACAAGCCAGGACCTTTTACATACAGAGTACATGGTCAAAACTGTCATCGACTCGGATCTCTTTTACCTGCTGAGGGTGAGGAGCCAAAATACTCTCAAATGTACATTTATGACACCGCTAATGAGGTGCAGAACAGAATCAAATCAATAACGGGGAGTCAATTATCTAGCTCTCTTGATGAGAAGATAGTAGCTGGGTTGTTGGAGATGCTCGATGAAACTAATGAGCTGACTAAAATTTATAGAAGGGCTAGAGATCGGTACGAGTCGGAGCATCCTACAGATTTGTCAATAAGATTAGTGAGCCAAAAACAACGTGGGAAACAATATGATTTGCCAACATCAGATGAAATTGCTGGACTTATTGTGGGTGATCTTTCTTCAACAGCAGCGACAAGGGATGTTATTGTACAGTCAAAAACAAATGACCTTCAAAGAATTAGTGAGTTGCATCCATTGTACATGGCGCTGCAATATCCATTATTGTTCCCACGTGGTGAGGAAGGGTATCACAATGATATCCCATATGCAGAGACAGAGCATAAAACTATTAAAAGGGAAACTGTCACTATGCTAGAATTTTATGCTTATCAGATACAAACAAGATTGTTGGAAGGAAGAACTCTCATACTATCTGGGCGTTTACTACATCAATATGTCGTAGATGCATATATGGCGATTGAACAAGAGAGACTAGGGTGGTATAGAAGAAACCAGAAAACATTGAGGGCTGATGTTTACAACAACATCTGTGATGCTATTGACAAAGGCGACCACGACGCAAAGAAAATAGGGCAAAAAATTATACTACCATCGTCTTATACAGGCGGACCAAGATATATGGCACAAAACTACCAAGACGCAATGGCTATCTGTAGAACTTTTGGGAACCCAGATTTATTTATCACCATGACAGCAAATCCAAATTGGGAAGAGATACAAGATCATTTGCAACGATCTGGTAATAGTACGGCGAACGATAGACCAGATCTTGAATGTCGAGTCTTCAAGCTGAAGTTAGAAAGTTTATTGGCTGATATTTGGGATGGAGTTTTCTTCGGTGAAGCTAAAGCAGGTTAGTTACTATACAAAACCTTACTATACATTATACGGAATTTTTTTAAAAAAATACACAAACTCAATTTGCATTAACTTTTTACTACCCGAAGTTTGGTCATGCCCAAAAAAATACTCAAACTCAATTTTCCTATTTCCACTAATTATGCTACCCAATTTAAATCTTCTCATTTAGTCATTGTTTTTTTGTTTTTTAGATGTGTTTGGTTGATTTTTTAATAGTAATATAATTTCTTCTATCTACTCAGTTCTCCTCCTAGAATTACAATGAAAACTATGTTTTATTTTATACTATTAATTTTAATATTTTTGGCCAAAGATTTAAGAATACTTTTAAAATAATATCTAGATATTTCCATTTAAATGTTGGGAATACTTAAATTTAGTTTCATTTTGATATTAAAAATTATGAATATTTGTTCTTCACAATGAAGTTATTAATTTTCTTTATATCAAAAAAAAAAAAAAAGTTTTTCTGATTTTAAGGGAATTTTTTGTTTTCTTTTCAAAAATATAATCATTATTTATTAAAATATAATAATATTTAAATATATAAAATTTGAAGCCAACTAACGTTAAAACGCCCTTAAAATTGTTAAACAAGTATATGTTTAAAATTCATGTATAAAAATGTGTTTTACAAAATTTTGAGTAGTAAAAACCTTATCTGAATATAGTACAGTAATTTTAAAGAATTTCATATTTAGCAATTTTACAAATTTGACTTACAATCTTATAATTATGTAAATGTAGTTGTATACACAATCGAGTTCCAAAAACGTGGTTTGCCTCACGCGCATCTCTTGGTATGGCTAAAAGATGATATGAGGAATCCAAGTACCGCAGATATAGACAAAATCATCTCAGCGGAAATTCCAAACGAGAAGGACGATCCTGTGGGGTTTAAATTGGTAGAACAGTTTATGGTCCATGGTCCATGTGGGAAAGACAAACCTAATATGTCATGCACAGAGGATGGAATATGCACAAAGGGGTTTCCGAAACCATATACATCAAAGACTACTTTTGAGGATAATGGCTTTGTTACTTATCGGCGTAGGCATGATGACACAAACTTCATATCTAAAGGGACTTCAAAATTAGATAATAGGTTTGTCGTCCCACATAATCTCCCACTACTGAAGAAGTATAAAGCACATGTTAATGTTGAATGGTGCTGCAAAACTGAGGCGATAAAATATTTGTTCAAATATGTGAACAAGGGAGTGGATAAGGCAACCTATACATATTACAGTCAAACACTTAAAATGAGTCATGCATCAATACTGTATGAAACAAACATGGCATACACGAATTATGCAAGTGACAACAACTCCTCAACAGGTATGGACATATATTTTTATTATTTGTTGATTCATTGATCAAATATGGCCAACGAAACTTGATATGCACATGCTTTTCTTTCCAAAACATTAAAATGAATCACGTCCATTCGTTTAAAGCCGACTAAGTTGATTATAATTTTATGGAAGCAAACTGATGATTTACTAATACAAAATACAGTATGTTTTATGGACAATGAGTTTTTCAACAAAACAAATTCTACACAATTTTTTCCTTTACAGATTTTAATATATAATATTTTCCGGTTTACAGATTGCAAGGAAAAAAAAAAAACAACAACAAAAAAGCAAAAAGAAAAAAAGACCACAGAATTGAAACCAAGCAAATCCGCGTATGCTAAACCACTCTTTTTCAATATGAGTACGTACACAACTAACTTATTATGCTTACATTTTTTGTACTTCAACTAAATAATTATGTACTTAATTTTCTCGCAAATCTATGAAATTATTGCAGATCAGGCGGAGAAGCACATGTTTCCATCTTACATGACTTTGGATCAATTACAAGTTGGTTATTCAAATCACCCAATCGTTGGACGACTCTTACGATTTTGGGAAACCCGCAATGTTTGGAAAAATGATGACACTATCGGAATAGTATTTTTACTAATTGATGAGAAGGTGATATACAATACAATATTAATATGTTTTAACTATGAATTTAATCAAGTGTTTCATTTAACATAAATTGACAATGTCTCATTTCTCGCAGGGAGATGTAATCCAGTGTTTTATTCATGCAACACGCATTAGTCAATACAAAACAATTCTGAAGGAAGGGTCCATCTACGAGATTAACAAGTTTTATGTGAACCCCTCGAAAGAAAAATTCAAACAAACAATTCATCCATTGTCCATCAACTTCACGGACAAAACTACAATCATGGAGATGTTTCGTCACAGAACAAAAATACCGCGACAGAAATACATGATACGGAGTTCCAATTTCTTAAGGAGAATAGCTAACACAAACCAAGAACTCTCAGGTACATTAACATAATAATAAAAACAAATATACGAACATTGTAAAGGAACCTAACTATTATTGCTCTTATATGTTGTGTCAGATGTAATTGGTGAAATCCGATTCGTTGAAGGCCGTTATTTGAATGATCCACATTCAACACAACCAATAGCAGTTCGCCTCCGAATGCAAAGGTATGCACTAAAAATATAATATTTTGGAAATTTTACTTCAACCAGAATTTTTAAAAGACAAAATTTAAAAATAATATGTTTAAATAGGAACTCAATTGTACGGTTAGTTCTTTGGGATGATAAGGCAGCGGATTTTCGAAGAAAATTATGCACGCAAAAACTAGAACATGTCACCATCTTGGTCACAAGCATAAACCCAAAGACAATTCAAGGTAAAATATAAACTATGGCTCATGTTTTTTTATTACTATTATAACATTTCTTAGATAATATTAATAACATTCTTAAGAAAATATTTTGCAGGAAACCTTCAACTAGAATCAACATCAGCCACAAGAATTTACAAAAAAGATGATCATATATCAACTAAGCGATTTCTAAAGCGAGGACAAACTAAGGAAGACACTATTTAAACAATGTTCTAAATTTAAATGCAATAACTAGAATTACTTTATTTTCAACTTACAAAAAAAAAAAATTTCCTTCAAAGCTGTCTTTCCATTTAACTAAATACCAGATTTAATATATTATTAAACATTTCAATACATGATGTGGTTTAATTTTGATAATCAAATTGTTAATTATTCAATTCAACTATAATCCAGAGTCCAAATTAAAAAAAGTATAACTCTTTTTTTAATGGGTCAAACAATGTTTTCCTTTCAAATTAAACAAAATAAAACAAAAATCAAGGGGTACAGAGAACATGGAGTGCCATACTTATCTATTTCAACAAATAATTTTAGAAAACACTAAGCCTTCATGACCACTTCAATACCATTACACATGTTCTCACTCTCTTACTGTCAAATAGCCACAACGGCTACTACAAACAAAATGGGTCAACAAAATATAATGAAATGAATATACCACTTAAATACAGTCTTAAAAAGGGATGACCAACGTCCATTAAAACAAAACCAAACGGTTGACCACTAAAGGAATCAATGAAATAAATGACAGAAATCATCTAGAAATAAATGATTCACATATTCTAAAAACAATA
>OVAF01002802.1:0-14421 GCA_900406245.1 Odontarrhena argentea | reverse complement strand
ATCAACATGAAGATCATCAAAGAGTAACTACAATAATGGATGTGAAGCCAAATCCAAAGATGTTATCTCTTGATTGGCAACAAGATAATCAAGGCTACTCCGATGGAGGCGGTAGCGGAGGCGGAGGAAAATCTGACGGTGGTGGTGGTGGTGGTGGATACGGCGGTGGTTATATCAACGGTCTAGGTTCTTCGTGGAATGGTTTGATGAATGGCTATGGATCCTCGACTAAAACAAACTCCATGGTTTAATAAAAATTAATCAGAACTTCTTTTATTGTTGTCATAGTAATCAAATTATATAAGGGTTGCTTGGTTTAGTTTTGATATTGATTTCTAATTACGAGAGTAGCGTTAATTAGTAATCTTGATGAGTAGAGTCAGATAGATATTTGGTTTTGTGTGTGTTTGTGTGGTTGAGGTGTAATGTTAATTTCTTGATATATTAGTACTGTCATTATATACTTTTAGTAACTTAAGCTCTATGCGTACTACTTCAAAATTGATAACAAAAACTATGGTATAATTTTCAATCCGAATTCTAAAAAACGTGAGATAAATATTGTAGGGTAACGGTTTGCAATATCTTATTTTATTTTTGCTATTATGAGATAAAAGAAATTCAAAATAATTGTCACTGAATTTGATAGATAAGAGGGCAAAGCAGAGTCGTTGACTGAGAATAGTTGACATGGAAAAGAAGATAAGACACTTTCAAATTTGAATCCAAAGAAATATTTAGATACAGAAAGATAGTTCTATTATACGAGTCTGGTACAAGATCTTTCTAATGATATATTTAATTTCTTAATTAGGTACTTATTCATGTGTTTTAAATTAACATAAGACGATAACTTTTTTTAAATTACTTGTGAGGTAGAAATTATCGATGTGTAACTCTGTAAGATTCCTTGCATAGGATACTAATATACTATGTAAATTAATTACTTGTGAGATATACATTACCAATGTAACTATGTAAGTTTCCTTGTAGAAAGCTTAATGTTTGATTAACCTTGAAAAAGGTATAAAATTGAACATATATATTGCCCAACCCTCCACAAGACCAAACATTAATGAACATAATAAGGGAGCTAATTACTCAAAAATAAGTCAAAGAATAGAAATGAGATTGATCATGATCGAATTATGGCCCTTATAGGTGAAAGATTGGTCTAGTTTCTTTGTGTCTTTTTTGAATCTTTAATAAATCCTCTTGGTATATTTATTGTGATGGGAGCCTCTGGTTCATATAAACTCTAGTCTTGATAAATTTAAATGCTTTCCTTGGCACTGGATTAGTAAAGTATTCATGAACGAATAAGAAAGATTAAATCCATCTCATACAATGGCTGAGAATTGGCCTGGCCTGATCCAAACCTCAATTGTTTAAAAGAAAACAGCTCACACAAACAATAGTTAATAACCTAAACACAGAGAGTAGCTAAGTGTGCAAATCCCACACTTGCACTCACACAAACAACAGTTAAGAACCAAAGAACCCACGAATCTATCTTACTCCCGTTTTTCTTGTACACCTATGCGACTACGGCTCCTACAAGAATCTCTGTGTCAAAATGATTGTCACCGGTATTTTTACTCTCTTATTCGGTATTGCCATTCCACATAGTAGTTGTATGATTCCTCCCATGAAAAATGTCAACATAGCTCAAAGAGAGTCTGAAAATAGAGCACCAATTTGCCATTTGTGCCACTCTGAAAATTGCGGCTGCAAATACACACCATGTGTTCTGTAGCTAATTCTTCTCCATCTTACCAGTTATGAGGATATAGGAATGCACCGAAATTACGCCGACAATAAAATTATTTGTCAAAATAGTGTTATCTCTTTTTCCTAGAGATTCTGATGTTGAACAAGCTTTTTTCTCTTTTATAATCTAATTATAAAAAAAGTTTATCTTAATAATCTGTATAAACCATAAAGCTACGAAAGAGTTTATAACACACCAAAAAAGACTAATTAAATATAGAAGCTACATTCTCTTTATAATATGATCAAACAAATTAAAAAACTCTATAATCTGTGTAAACCATAAAACTAAAAAAGGGTTTGAATATAGAAGCGGCTAGATCTCTTATATAATTTGATAAAAAAAGAAAATAAAATTCTATAATGGTCTATATAAACCATAAAGCTAAGAAGAGGTTAAAACACACCCCAAAAAAATATAGAACCCTCCACCAAAGAGAGGTTGTGGCATCAAAAGTAAAAACAAAGACTGTAGACGAATTAGAAGCTTCAACAATCATTATTCTGATCAACCAAAAAATAATAACTATATAGACTGCTTTCTCTAATCAAATAAAAAATAAAATTCTATAATCTATAGAAACCATAAAGCTAAAGAAAACTAAATACAGAACCCTCCAACCTAAACAGAGGCTTGGCGTCAAAAGTGTAAACAAAGACTCTAGACGAATGAGAAGCTTCAACAATCAATATATTGTATTCTGATCAACCAAAAATAACTTTTTAATAGTGGGAAGAGTGGAGACTATAACCTGCTCTCTGAAGGTAGCATAGATTTGACATAAACCTTCCACAAACAAAGTGGCTTGATGCTCATTCATATTGGAATTCCTAATTTAAAACTTACTTGACAAAAAAAAAGAACACCGACTTAATCAATTAGTTCTGATGAAATACATATATTGGAAGTCGTTATATTTTTACATCACTTAAATTAGTCGTTAAATAGGGCGCTAAGTGTATTATTGGGGAAAAAGATGTATCTAATGAAAAACAAAGTAATTTTTCTTCCATCAATTAAATTGGTATACAATAGTCGTTATAGACAAATGGTGTGAAATCCTTTTTATGATTGGTGTTTAATAAAATCAAAATAAATTTTGAATTTTTGTTAAATATGGCGCGCAATTAATTGATTATTGAATAGTGAATACAGTCAATACTTAGGAGGAAAAAGTAATTTTGTTTCCAAAAATGGTAAAAAGGTATAGTTAAAATATTTTATTTGGAAATGAAATAATGTCACCAACACAGTTCATCTATAAATTTCATCTTAAGTTGAGTTGCTTCAGAAAATTAATTGTTTGCAGATTCTCTAAATTAAAAAAAAAAATACTAAAATCATGAGTGAGGATTTAGGAAATGGTGTTCGTGACGGCAAACAGGTCACTGATCACAATGTTGGTGGTGACATTGTTCCTGAATGTTGTACCATATGTCAAGATCCGCTGGATGATACTCGAACTATCGTTAGGCTTCAATGTCGTCACCAATTTCATTTGGGTAAGATTTTCTGTTTTGTTTCTCTTATTCAAATTTTTAATGAACAATTCAAACATGTATAAATGCATGTAATTATTTGTGTGATTGGTGGTATCAAAACCCATCTCATTCATTATATTACTTATATAGATTTTATTAAATATGTTTTAAAAATTGTTTTAGTTTTAAGCTTGTTACTTATGATGACATCTAACAATTTCTTTCTGTCTAATATATTTTTCTACAGATTGCATTGGTTCTGCTTTCAATGCAAAGAACATGATGCAATGTCCCAATTGTCGGAACATTGAAGATGGTCGATGGTTATTCGCAAGAGGTATCGGCCCTCAAGTTCCACCCATGGTCAATGTTGCTCCAATTCCCAACATAGCGGAACAAAGACAAAATGATGATCGTTTGGTACCACAACTACCATTACTTTTCCATCAAAACATGAGCCGTGAACCCCCGGCCTGGCTTCTTTCTATGCCCCCAATCACCTTTGGGTCATTTTCACCTGATTACGGCGCATGGATGGGTAAGATATATAATTAAGGACAATGTAACACGAGATATATAGATACAATTTTTGCCAAATAATATTACTCTTTTAACGTAGAATGTCTATTATGTAGGTGCTGGTGACAACGGAGAAGGCAGCAGCAGCGGAGAAGGTGCTAGCGGCAGCGGAGAAGGCGAAGCAAGTGGAAGTGGTGGATGTGGTGAAAGTGGCTGATATTGTTTGGAGTAATTAACCGTTCCAACCAGTTTGATTTAGGGTTTAAGTTGAGTTGGTTTAGCAAATAAAAACTGAGGAAATATGTCATGTGTTTATGAACTTATGATGTGTTACTTGAGTTAGTTGTTTTTTTATTTCTGTTTCAAAAATGAATTTCGTTTTGTCTAAAGAGCAATCTTTTTTCTTCATTTGAATAATAGGAGCAAAAGTATTAGCTTTATTTGACATTGTTATAAAATTAATTATAGTTTTTTGTAATTCATTAGCTTTTGGACAATATAATGAAACAATTAATATGACTAAATTTGCAATTAATAAGACATCTGAGTTGGATTTACTACGAAGTGAAAAAATGCATATTGAGTCGCTAACCACACATGACAACCAAACTTACAAATAACACCATGCATGATTTGGCTGCTATCTTTATCCTTGCTCTATTTAATTAATAAGTAGAGATAATTAAATTTTAACATTACAAATATCGTACTTCTTAATCACTTGAGGATTTTTTCACTTATAAGTAAACTAAGTCCAATGAATAACAATTACTAATCAATAGTAAAATTATATCCAATGTATTTCTTGTAATTTAATTAATTTAAAAATCAGACGTACTAAAAATGGTATTCCTTTACATGATTCATAAATGTAAATGGTATGCTACATTATTGGCGTGAAATCTTTGAATTGACTGTCATTTGATTATATCATTTTCATGTTTTAAAATATAATAATCCTTAGATATTGTGCTAAGTGTTTTGATGAAAAATGTCAATATTCACAAAAAAATCAGATTTTCTTCAAAAAAAAACAAAAAAAAAAGTCAGATTTTCTTCATGAATATAATTGGAATACAACAGTTGCATATTATTTATTAGTTGTTAAGTATAGCGCGGATTGATTGATTAATAAAAAAGTCAAAATCTAGGAAAAAGGTAAATTTGCTTCTAAAAGTGGTCAAATTTGTAATAAAGAGCAAAATCTGGAAGGAATTGATGTCATCCAAACACAGTTTATCTTATTTAAGTTTGACCGTATATATGTTGTAGTTTCAATAATCTATTTTGTTTCTATATATCAGAGAGAAAATAAAAAAAATCATGGTTAACAAGAGTAAAGAAAATGATATCAATGACAAACGAATCTGTGATCACAATGTTGAACCTGTTGGCAATGGCATTGTTCCAGAAGATTGTGCGATTTGTTTAGAGCCTCTAGATGCAACTCGTACTATTGTTAAGCTTATGTGCGGCCATCAATTTCACTTGGGTAAATTTTCTAATTGTTTTATGCGTGAATTTTTTATGAGAAGGAAATATAAATCCATTTTTGTCAATTGCTCATGGTATATCAAAACCTTGGTTTTTCGTTTTGGGTTTTTTTCCATACATGTGTTTATATTGTTGTGACATCTAAAAATTACTTTATGTTTTTTCAGATTGCATTGGTTCGGTGTTCAACGTGAAGAAAAAGATGGAGTGCTCACTCTGCAGAAACATAGAGCCAGGTCGATGGTTATTTGTAAGTGGTGGTGGCTCTCAAGATCCAGTCAATGTCAATATTGTTAGTTTATTATTGAGTTTAGTCTAAGTTCATTAAAATAGTTATTAAGTTAGTTATGTAAATTCAAAGGGTGTGATATATATATAGTTTGGGTGGTTTATATTCAAAAGTCAAAGACATGTTGTGAGTATTAATTCCTATATAAGTCAATGTAATTGTGATGTAAAATACATGTTAGTGTTGTTGTTTCAGATTCAACTCTGATATTCAATAAAGTTTCGTTTTTTGTTTTTTTTTATTACGTGTTACTCCGCTTTGGAACATTTCTTTTTAATATGCTAGCAGAGTTTTTTTATTCGAGGGCCAATCCAAGTACTAAGATAAAAAAAAACAAAACAGAAACGACATTACAAATGATTCTCGTATTTGATGGAAATCTATATTTGATTTATGCCGTATCAAGATTACTACAATTTTTCAAAAGTAGAAAATTGTGGACAATGGTGGAGAACGGAATTTTGAACCGACATGCACAAGTAAAGGAAACAACAGAAAGATTACATCTGATAAATCAATGGAAGAAAGCATCAACTAATTAAAGATTATCTCGCGTCGCACCTACAAAAACTTGAAGATGACCGAAAGTGATAGCATCAAGGCTTTCACCGATAAGTTAACTGATTTGAAATTGCAAATGATAAAATACATTTTGAGTTGGATCGATTTACTAAGAACTAAGAAGTGAAAAAGATGCAAATAAAGTCGTCAACCACACAATAATGGTGATGACAACCAAATTCACAAATAACACTGTGTAGATTTTCATGCATGATTTGGCTGCTCTATTTAATAAGTAGAGAGATTATAAGATAGAATAAAATACATTTTAGCATTAAAAATATCATACTTATTAATCACATGAGGATTTTTTTCACTTATAAGTAAACTAAGTCCAATGAATAGTAACTACTTATTAATAGGAAATTTATATCCAATTTATTTATTAAATTTTAAATATAATGGGATTAATTTGAAAAATCACACATACTAAAAAATGGTATTTTTCTTTACATGATTAATAAATGTAACTGGTATACAATTGTCGTTATACATAATTGGCGTGAAATCTTTGAATTGACTGTATTTAATTATATTTTTTATATTTAAAAATATAATAGTCCTTAGATATTGAAAAGTCAATGTTTACAAAAAATATTAGATTTCCTTCCATAAATGTAATTGGTATACAATAATCGTTATAGACAAATGGGGAAATCTTTAAAATACATGGTATATAATTATTTTTTTGTTACATAATTTTGAATAATTGTTAAAATATGGTAGGGGATTAATTGATTAATAAAAAAAAGTCAGAAATTAGGAAAAAGGTAAATCTGTTTCTAGTCCAATGTGTGATAAAAAGAACAAAATCTGGAAACGAATTGATGTCATCCAAACACAGTTCATCTATATAAGTTTGAACCTATATGTTGTATAGTTTCAATAATCCATTTTGCTTCTATCAAACAAAAGATAAAAAAAAAAAAAAAAATCATGGTTAACAACAGTTTGGAAAATGATGTTCATGGCAAACGAATCTGTGATCACAATGTTGAACCTATTGGTGATAATACTGTTCCAGAAGATTGTTCGATTTGTATGGAGCCCCTAGATGCAACTCGGACTGTTATTAAGCTCCAGTGTGGGCACGAATTTCATTTAGGTAGAGTTTTCTCATTGTTTTGTGCAAGAACTAGTTTCTTTTACGTGCAGTGTGGTTCATGGTATATCAAAACATTGGCTATTAGTTTCGGTTTATGTGTTTATGTTGTGACATCTAAGCAAATCCTTTATGTTTTCTTCAGATTGCATTGGTTCGGTGTTCAATGTGAAGAAAAAGATGGAGTGCTCACTCTGCAGGAACATAGAGCCGGGTCGATGGTTATACGCTGCTGGCGGTGGCTCTCAAGATCCACCTCATGTCAATATTGCTAGAAGAAGACAAGTTAATGGTGGTTTGGGACCACAACTACCGTTGGTTATTCTGCGAGGTGAGCCAGCAGTGAGAAGCTCATTCGTCTTTCGGGCAGCCGAAGCTGGATCGGACCCCTTCCTTAACAACCATTATGAGCTACCAGCGAGAAGTTCATTCGGCCTTCGGGCAACCGAAGCTGGATCGGACCCCTTCCTCCTTAACAACCATTATGAGCCACCAGTGAGAAGTTCATTCAGCTATGGGGCAAGCGCAGCTGGATCGGACCCCGTCCTCCTTAGCAACCATTATGCATGGAGTGATGAGCTGAGGACAATGCAAAGGCAGATAGATAGAAGCTTTGCTGAAATGGATCACTTGCGTAGCCTTTCGAATATGGTGTTTGGTGGTCCTGGAGGCAGCGGAGAAGGCGGAGCAAGTGGAAGTGGCTGATACATGGAGTGAATTGGTTTGAAGAATAAACTCCAACCTTGGATTATTGTTGTATTTCATGTGTTGATGTTTTAGTGTTTTTATTTCTGTTTCAAAAATCAATTTCGTTTTGTACAAGAGCAATCTCTTTTTTGTCTTCATTTATATAATGGGAGCAAATGTGTTGTTGTTGTTTACTGTCCATTTTCAATATTCAGTTGAGCAAAAATTTGAGAGAGACAAATCTTAACAGATAAAGAAACAACTTCTCTCTGAGAGAAATTTCATTCATTGGAACCCTCGAAAGGTTGGATTTGAAGTTTATCTAAATCACCAATTTTATATGGTGATTTTTCTTTTGTCCGAACAATATTCATGAAATGGTGGATGCTTACTCGATTTTATAAGCAACGCTCTTCAAAGGCTTTCGAGGGGTTTTTACCATCGATCTGTGAATGATGAGGAAAGTCAAAAGGCATTTCTTCGGGAGTGAGCCAAGCTTCTCTAAACACTCTCGAGACTTCTTCAAAAACTACTCCATTGCCTTCAGGAGTGAGATGAAGTCCATCACTGTTTGTAGCCAACAACAAAGAGCAACAACCTTATAAAACATCCAAATGATTCATACGATGAGTGCTTTTCAGAATCAGCAACATTTTGGGTTTGCATTTTAGACACAGACCTTAAGTACTTTTTCTGCCAATCGTTGGTTTCCTGCATCTTGGACCATAGGTTGACACATCGTAGACCGAGTTCCTCAGCTAAAGCAACACAATGTTGTGCGTAGATTCCCGTTGTTTCGTTTGTTCTCTCAGGCTCTTTCATAGCTTTATCACCATAGAGTGATCTGATGTACCACAATCACTAGCTCAGATTCCAAGATGAGTTTGACTTATTATAAAAGGTTGTGAAATAGATATGCAAATATAGGGATGAAAAAAACCTACTCTGCATAACTTTGTCGTCCTGCTTCATCGATTGGTGGTGGAGTTACAAGCACAATGAGCATGGTAGGGGAACATTTCTGCAAACACAGTCATTAACAATATCGTGAAATGAAGCTCGAACTGCAGCATGCTCAACATTCATAACAAACGTCAATAAAATTAAGAACTTCCATAAAGGGTAATAACNGGAGTTACAAGCACAATGAGCATGGTAGGGGAACATTTCTGCAAACACAGTCATTAACGATATCGTGAAATGAAGCTCGAACTGCAGCATGCTCAACATTCATAACAAACGTCAATAAAATTAAGAACTTCCATAAAGGGTAATAACTTTGCTAATCAACCGTAGTTGCAATCATTCCAAATAAAGAAAGACCTTCCTCGAAAAACCAATGTACATGACATAAATGCGGAACAATATATAACAGAAATAATCAGAACTCACAAAGATTCCGTATAAAGGAATAGATTACAACAAAAAGTAGCAAACCTTCAAATGCAGAACAATTTCCTTGACGTTGTCTTTGTACTCTTCCACGGGCACATGTTGCCTATCACTCGTTCTTCCTTTGAGAGCTGCATCGTTCGCACCAAAGAATATAGTCGTAGCAACAGGAGGAGTCGAGGAGCCCTAAACAAAGAGAGAATAGCAAAAACCTCACGTTTAGGCAACAATAAATACAGCCCCATTAAGACACAGAGATCTATGCACCAAAAATAACCTTCTCAACATATATTACCATCTCAAGTCCAATTCTTTCCGTATCTCGACTTTTTTTGTATTTTAGATCACTGAATATCCATGAATAAGTCACAAATCAACACATTTGATTCTACACTCATATCANAGCCCTAAACAAAGAGAGAATAGCAAAAACCTCACGTTTAGGCAACAATAAATACAGCTCCATAAAGACACAGGTATCTATGCACCAAAAATAACCTTCTCAACATATATTACCATCTCAAGTCCAATTCTTTCCGTATCTCAATCGACTTTTTTAGATCACTGAATATCCATGAATAAGTCACAAATCAACACATTTGATTCTACACTCATATCAAAATATTCATATGATTAATGCTCCATACAAAATATTCAGATGGATTACATCTATAAGTAAGAACAATTACAAGTAACTCATGATTAAAGGTTCAGACAAGACAAAATCCATCAGATTCACACTCAAGCATAACCACTAACACAATGAAGTTCACAATTACTACATGAATCCTGACTAACACAATTCGTGGGTAGGTTCCAATTTTTCAAATTCACCATTATACACGATCTCAAAACTAAATACATTGATTCGAGAGAAGAAAAGAATTTACGAGAGGGAAAATGTGATGAAGCAAGAAGAGAGCCCATCGAGTGTTGTAACCACCATAACCACGAACCACAACATCAGCTTTACGAGAGTAAGCATCGGCAAGAGCAGATCCCCAACCACCGGATCTGAACGACTGCGCCGTAATGGAATCCCCGAACAGAACAATCTGCGGCCGCACCATCTTCACCGTTCACCGGAATGAGTTTTCTTCTCGCGACTCTCTTCTGTTATCTCCCTCCCGTCCGGTTTATTAAGTGACTAAACCGGACCGATAAAACCAAAGATTTTCATCCTAACAAAATCGTTGAATTAATAAAACAGGCCCATTAAAGAGAACCTTACAAAAGGCCCATTTAAGCTATTCTAAATAGGATTTTTCCCACATCGCTTAACATAAGAGAAAAGGTTGAGTTTATATAGCTTCGGACTCCGTAATATGATTGTCCCTCCGGGGACATCCGATAGAATTAGCATGGCCCTGATGGGTATGTTGAGGAGTGATTTGAGATGAAGGTAATGACGTGGGGTATGTGATGATGATGATGATGACGTGTGAGGAGAATGATGATGAAGAGTCGACCATATTTGAGGAGTAAGAGTATGATGTGGGGGTGTGTGATGAAGAAAGAGGTACTTTGAAGTACCTCATATCAGCGCTCTTCATCATCTTTTTTCAAATGACATGTGTTATCAAATTTTTCTCGTATCATTTGTTCTTCTGAGTTTGGTTTTTGAGCTGAAAAAATGATTCAAGACTTCTATAACCTTAGATTTAACAATGTTTTAGTTTAGAGGTTTGGAGTCTTTGAGTAAGTTGGTTTAGTCTTTGTTAAAGCAATCTGATCTGTACGTTGTTAGGAAGGTCGGAAAGATGGCGTAGAATTCTTATAACTTTACTTCAAACGTAATCCTCTGAGACTTCCTCAAACTTTTCATGTTAGAATCAAGTCTATGAGATTTGTAATATCACTTTCAAGATCCCATAGCTTTATAAGATACGGGTACAAAAACCAAAAAGGATTTGCAAGTGAGTGGGTGAATCTGAGAAGATTGTTTGCTATTTGGTTTTCATGATGGCAAAATCGAGGTCTGTCTAGTATCATGAGCTCAGATTTTGTTGTATCTTTTTGTTGTATCTTTACAACGTGTACACACAGATTCTAATTTATTTGGTCGGGGAGCAACTAACCATAAACCAATTCACACGGTTAAACATAAACCGAACCGGTTGAAACAATATCAGAAGTACCTTTTAAATATTCTGGTTTGCGTGACCAAAAAAATAATATGTATATTCTGGTTTGTACTTGGATCTTAACCAATCGGTTTGATTCTATTGTCGGTTTTAAAGTTTTGACTTATATATCATTTTTCTTTTTAANTAACCAATCGGTTTGATTCTATTGTCGGTTTTAAAGTTTTGACTTATATATCATTTTTTTTTTTTNTATATATCATTTTTCTTTTTAAAAAGTATTAAATAAAGATTTTGAAAGCAAATTTGACAGCAAAATCTTCAAGATATGCAAAATCTCTCGATTTCATATGTTCCCTCTTTTTTTTTTCCCACTTATATAATCCCACACAACCTCCATTTGGTCCATATCATATCTTCTCTAATCAAAACATTTTCTCTCCTCCTCCCAAAATCTCATTCTTCAATCTGAAAGTATAATCAATATGGCAGAAGTTTTGATGCCAAGGAAGATGGATATTGCTACTAACAATCCTTCAAAGTTCGGATCTCCGGATCTTCTTCATGTTCTTGCTGTCGATGACAGTCATGTTGATCGCAAATTCATCGAACGTTTGCTTAAAGTCTCTTCTTGCAAAGGTACTTGATACTTCTTCTTTCAAGAATTGGTACTTTTTACTCGATGAGTAGTAAAACTCATTTTTTTACCTTTGTGTGTTTTTTCAGTTACTGTTGTTGATAGTGCAACAAGAGCTTTGCAATATCTTGGATTGGATGTAGAGCAAAAATCTGTCGGATTTGAGGTAAATATTTTTAAAAAACTTATGAGAAATTTCTGTTTGGAGTAATAAACTTTTTGAAGATGGTTGTTAATGGTGATTTTGCTTTTGTTAATTTTTTTTCAGGATGTGAAAGTTAATTTAATCATGACAGATTACTCTATGCCTGGTATGACTGGATATGAGCTCTTGAAGAAAATCAAAGTAAGCAAACATCAAAAACTTCCACAAAAATCAGATTTGATTTTGATGTGAGNGCAAAATCTTCAAGATATGCAAAATCTCTCGATTTCATATGTTCCCTCTTTTTTTTTTTCCCACTTATATAATCCCACACAACCTCCATTTGGTCCATATCATATCTTCTCTAATCAAAACATTTTCTCTCCTCCTCCTCCCAAAATCTCATTCTTCAATCTGAAAGTATAATCAATATGGCAGAAGTTTTGATGCCAAGGAAGATGGATATTGCTACTACCAATCCTTCACAGTTCGGATCTCCGGATCTTCTACATGTTCTTGCTGTCGATGACAGTCATGTTGATCGAAAATTCATTGAACGCTTGCTTAAAGTCTCTTCTTGCAAAGGTACTTGATACTTTTTCTTTCAAGAATTGGTAGTTTTTTACTCGATGAGCAGTAAAACTCATTTTTTTTTACCTTTGTGTGCTTTTTCAGTTACTGTTGTTGATAGTGCAACAAGAGCTTTGCAATATCTTGGATTGGATGTAGAGCAAAAATCCGTCGGATTTGAGGTAAATATTATAAAAAAAATTATGAGGAATTTCTGTTTGGAGTAATAAACTTTTTGAAGATGGTTGTTAATGGTGATTTTGCTTTTATTAATTTTTTTCAGGATGTGAAAGTTAATTTAATCATGACAGATTACTCCATGCCTGGTATGACTGGATATGAGCTCTTGAAGAAAATCAAAGTAAGCAAACATCAAAAACTTCCACAAAAATCAGATTTGATTTTGATGTGAGTATGGTTATCTAATCTGTTTTTTGGGTTAATATTTTTTCAGGAATCCTCTGCTTTTAGAGATATACCGGTGGTGGTTATGTCTTCTGAGAACATCTTGCCTCGTATTGATAGGTATAATTTCACGAAATTAATTGTCCATTTTTAGTCAGACTATAGAAATTTGGTGAATAATATTAGTTCAGAAGTCTTGTATGATTATTTACTTTATTAGAAGAAGANGATATACCGGTGGTGGTTATGTCTTCTGAGAACATCTTGCCTCGTATTGATAGGTATATTTTCACGAAATTAATTGTCCATCTTTAGTCAGACTATAGAAATTTGGTGAATAATATTAGTTCAGAAGTCTTGTATGATTATTTACTTTATTAGAAGAAGAAAAAAAAAAAGTCTTGTGAGAATTGTTAGGTGTGATAATCAGATTTGGATCAACAAATATTATTTGACTTTTTGTTTTTTAACCATCTGGATGGTGATTGCATAATTAATCAAAGTTTTGAGATTTGGTGATATTTCATGGGTCCCAAGATGATTTTGTGAATAAAGATGTCTCTAACCAGCAAAATCTTGATATTGGGATTTTATTCTGTTTCTGGTGACTGTGATATCACAATTAAATAATTGCATGATCTTTGCTTGCCTAATGTTTTTGGTAGGGTATACGTGAAAAGCCACCACCACCTCACATGCTTTGCTTTTGTATGCTTTGCTTATTAGGAAACCTCTATAGACCAAATTAAATTAAAAAATAATATGTTTCTGTTTACAACTTTTTAAGTATAATAATATGAAATGGCCAACTCAGTTTGTGACCTGGCCATCTTATAGTTGTTTGCTACATACACAACACAAAACCAGATCTTAAGCTATCAAACTTGATTGAAAATGGAGTTTACTAAATTTGATTTTTTCTTGTGATTCTTTTTCAGATGTCTTGAAGAAGGTGCTGAAGATTTCTTACTGAAACCGGTGAAGCTCGCGGATGTGAAAAGACTAAGAGACTCTCTTATGAAAGTTGAAGATTTATCTTTCACAAAGAGTACTGAGAAGAGAGAGCTAGAGGCAGAGAATGTTCACTCGCAGCAGCTTAAACGCGCAAAGCTCTGAGCTTTTCCGGATGCCAATTCCATGACAGAACCTTCATGATAGCTTTCATAAACAGAAGCTAAAAGACTGAAGCCTACCATGATGATGATGATCCTCATTTAGCTAAAGCACCTTATACACATTTTTTCAGCCCTTATGGCCCTTTTCCGCTGATTGAACTCAGTAGGG
>OVAF01002801.1:0-14427 GCA_900406245.1 Odontarrhena argentea | reverse complement strand
GAAGAGAGAGTGAATGATGTGGAGGGTGTTGAAACATTTCACCAATGTACATAGCCTTAAGATTGGTTGGTTATTCAGGTAACACACTTAATATTTTAACAAGTAAATTTGATAATGAATTGGCTTTAAGTAGATAATGAATGTGGCCATGAACGGTCACTAATCTTAAGCCAAATTTAGAGTATTCTTATATGTGATATATATATATATATATATATAGCGTAAAAAGATCTAAACAAATTATAGAATTATACAAAAGTATAGAAAATAAATGAAAAAGCATGTAAAACAATGTCGATCAAACGAATCAGACGAAATAAGTTGATAAAAGTATGGATCAAATAGATTAAATGAATTAAAAATATATGAATAAAAATAATAATGTTTGATTCTTGACAAGCTATTCAATTATAAACCTTAAATATAGAAATAAATAGTAGAAGTGAATTCATTTACTCTACATCGTCTTGATATATTATTTTCTCACACGTTTTTTAGTCATATTATTTAGGAGAAATTAGTTGTATAACCAAAAGAATTAGAAAATGAATCAGTAGTAATCAAATCGCTATGTGGGGCAAAATTTTAATATCATATCTAGAATTTTCGGTTAGTTCTTAAACTTCCAATTTTCTTTTTTGGTTATTGAGAAAAAAAATCATAATATTTATGTGCTTTCAGTGTAAGCAAAATAAAAAGAAATGAATTAAAGTAATATTAAAACCAATTAGAAAAAGGAGCACCGGTCAAGATCTAGATTGATGAAGTTGAAACCATTAGTGGGGTGTATTATTTCTTACACACAGATTTCAAGGAGAATGTTTTTGTCGGCTCCACCTTCTGTAAGACTTGTGACGTGTCTCTCACATTATTCTTAATTCCCTTTCTTTCTTTTCAATTCAATCTTCTTCACATCCAAAAACCAAAACATCCCCATTCTTTATTCATTTGAACTTGTTTTTTCCTAACCAGAATAATCCATGAAACCAACATCTTCCAAACGCAACCAAGCCATAGATATAAAAATTAAAAAGTGCACCAACTTAGGTTGATTTCCTTGTTATATTGTAAACAAACCTAATCAATTGTTTCTGGTCAGGAACGAACGAGCCTAATAAGTAAATTTAGTTGGGAATTAAATGGAATGTGGTTTTATTAATTAATTGGGATGGTAGGGCTTTAAACCTGTCTCTACCAATAAATTATAGATAAGTGTCTTTAGTGAGGATCATGTGAGAGTCATCAGAGCTTACCTGTCTCTTCTAATTTACTTTCTCTCTTAAATGTTTATAATATGTATCTACTTGTAAATTAACAAAATATCATCCATGCTATCATCTATACACAAACTATATATTATATATGCCTTAAACTTTTAATTATGTAATCTCAAAGTAGTGGGAAAGAGACTCAAGAAAAGAAGGAACATCAAAAGACCCAACCAATGTATCATTTATAATCTGTGTTAGCAATAACAAAACTCAAAACAAATTTTAAAAAGTCATTCCATATGCATGCACCCCCAATAAATTCCAAATTAACCCCAAAATTAACACACACAAGAAAAACTAAACCCCACCAATAAAAATAAAAACCATAGTAGCTAGTGAAATTAAGAAGAGTCTAGATTTTGATTAATTATATAAAATAGCAATAATTAACCATTCATTATTGGTACTATCCCCATGACCCTCCACTCAACATCCCAGTCCAATATCCAGCAGAAGTAGTAGCTGCATCACCACTTCCTTGCTTCTGATGATCATTTATGTCTACACTAATGGAAGGTGAGGAAGAAGAGACTGGCAATTTCAAATCCTCAAAAGGAAACAAGTGTCTTCCATTCACATTATCACCGACTTCTCTTCCTTCTTCTTCTCCTCCTTGAAACCCTCCATGGAATCCATTTTGATGATGATGATGATCCAGTGAAAACCCTAGTAGTGTTGTGTTTGTACTGTTGCATGGCTTGTAATGATCTTGCATTGAAAACCCACCAGAAGTTGGATCTTGAGTATGGACTGGAAATCCCATGAATGAAGAAGAACTCCCATTATTATTACCATTGTTGTTTCTTATGAGATCCAGAGAAGAAGTCGTCATAGCTGAACATGAAGAAACAAGCAATGGACTGTTGTTGTTAGTGCTCTTGCTACTGTTGCCAATGTTGTGGATGAGGTCAGTGAAGTTGGTTCTCATCAACCCATGTGGTGAAAAACCTAAGTTGAGATCTTGTTGAGTGGCCTCAAGGAATTTAGGGTTTTGACTAGACATGCTCATGAGTTGGTGATGATGATGATCAGAGAGATGTTTCTTTGTAGCTGGTTGTGTAGGATCTGATTGATTGTTACTAAGATCAGAAGAGGAAGACATGGAAGTAGAGTGAGATCTCTTGTTCTTTCTTGAACCACCGCCAACAGGAATGTTCCTAAGTGAACCCCCTTCGGTCCAATACCTTCTACAACCTTTGCAAAAGTATCTTGGTTGTGTCAAGCTATAATTGTTGTAGTAACAAAACTTTGTGTTGGTTGAGTTACATCTTGGACAGTTTATAGCTTGGTCCTTTTCCGGCCTCGCCTTCTTCTCCCCACCCGCCGCACCTGGTTGTTGCTGCTGCGGCGGCTGGAGTGGTTGTGACTTTGAGCATGTGTTTGTTACTATGTCCTCCAAAGGCTTCACTACAATCTCCTGATCACAAAACGATATAAGTATATACAACAAAGAGATAACACATATGTTTTAATGAAATTTTCATCAAGATAAAAATGATTGGAAAATTTGATAAAGGCTTTCACTAAAAACATAAAAAGAAAAAGCAAACCAATAAAGGGTAAAGTGAAAAGAAAAAAAAAATACATATATTTAAGATATATCAGAAAGGAGAAGATCCAAAGATAATAAAACTCCAAAGTAAGATCTAGTAGTTAGCTCAAGATGAATGAAAATGATCAAATATCTACATCAACGAACACATAAATATACTTTGTATATATGTTTTGTATACCTGTGGCCATTGAGCCGTATCCATAGGTGACTACCTCAGACGAGCAAAAACAAAACCTGATCTATCTCTTTTGCTGAATTTAGTTTTGGATTTGGAAGAAATCTATGTGTTTGATGAAGAGAAAGAGAATTTGGATGGGTGAGAGATCTTTCTTGAATGAGGAACTTCTTTGTACGCTTCTGTGATCACATCTGCTTTATGGTATAGAGAGAGATAGAGAGAGAGAGAGCAAATTGCATAATAAAAGATTAATAAAACATTCCGAGTGGGAATCTTTGTCGTACTGAAAATAAACAAATACTTTATTACGCGTCCATATATTATGTATGAGATTGATTGTATTTTCTTTCCACACAAATTTTTATATGTAGCTTATAATTTAACAACTTATATAATCGAAGGATTATAATTAGGTGGAAGTAATACCATAAACTGTATTATATTATAAATCAAGTAATTATTCTTATGTTATCATTTGGATAAGGACAATTTAAGGCGTGGATGGGAATATAATTTATGGTAATGTTGCATGAAAATAAATGCATTACAGAATAAATAAGGTTATCAAAATCAGAATATAAATTTAGCAAAAAAAAAATCAGAATATATATAGCTATGAAAAAAAGCTCACCACTATTTTTCATTACTTTTAAAACATTATAACCAAAATTTGAAAATATTATTTACTGTTTATAAAATTCATACTTTGTCGTTAAGTTACCAGCAATCTAAACAAGATTTTAAACGAAAAAATATGAACATATATATATGATATATATATATATATATAAATGTTTATTAGTTTATTACTACAGTTGTAATTAGTCATTATGGCTAACTGAAAGAATAGCATAGTATTATTTTATCTACTTTAATACAACTATACAAAAACTGGTACCGACATATATTTTTTGTATCCATTTTCTTTACCATTATTACATCAATACTCTAATTCTTATTACTGCTAATATTTTTTGTATCAGTAATGGGATCAAAACACAAACAAGTTTTTGGTTAAAAGTTTTTCCTAAGAACAAAAAGACAAATAGTTTGTGCGTTAACTCATTTGACAAGTTACATTTGCACAATTCTATTTGACGAGAATATTATGCTTCTTCTGCTTTTGGCAATATTTTGACTATCACCTCAACTATCAATGTCCTTATATTTAAATTTATTTCAAGTGTTGTATCTCAGTTCGGGAGACTTTTCTGAGTGAAAATCCGATTTGGATTATTTCTTTGGTCAATAGTTAGGTATTGGATATGTTCAGGACTTGACGTCCACACTGGTTTTACTCATGTTTAATTTTAAACCGTAAACTATATTCACATCCAAATTTTCTAGTTTTGCTTTGAATGCATGAGCTTATAAGTAGTTTATCTTTTTTTTTCTGTAAAATAGACTGCTTTCTTCATTGCAAAATGACAGAAAGTGAGTTCCCACTCCTTCCTTAGCTGCTTTATAATATATATATTTATTTTTTTTATTGGCAATAACATTAATAAGGAAGCAATATTATCCAACCCAAGTTATTACAAAAGGAGAAGAAAAAAATCTAGCTTGCTTTGCTAGATCATCAGCCAAAGCATTTTGGTTTATAGGAAAAACTTTCATGAAAGATGAGTTCCTAATTCTTGCTTGAATGTGCATTATGTCTTTCAAGTATGCACACCAATTGGCAACCAAGTTCATACGGGCTCAAAAGGTTCTCTACAAGCTTCTTGGAGTAGGGTATAAAGTTGAGACGCATCTCCACAAAATTGCGCCCCTCCATATCCTAAGTTGCTTTGGATTTCAATAAGTTATCAGGCGATAGTTATGCTTATGCAATCTTCCGGAAAAAAATATCATTAATAACTTTGTAAATATCACTAAAAACGCTATAAAACAATGGTGAAACGATTGTTTTAAAGGATTTGATGCATCTTGAAAAAATTTCACCTGCAGGTTCTGGATATATATTCACGATCGTGGTGATGGTTCTCAGTTGAGTTATGCTATAAGGGGTTTCAATCGGGGTGAAGAAGATTTAGGCGACTAAAGGTTTTGAACAGACTTGTCAAAGTCACAGATTACGGTCTTATTTGGGAGTGAAACTTAAGTACTTGGGCTGCAGCTGGTGTGCGGAAAATCAAGGTGTCGGCGCTTTGTAGAGTTTACGGTTTGAGGCCTTGTTTGCGAAGGGAACTAGGTTACTTGGGTTGGAGATGGTGAGTGGCGAATCAAGATGGAATCCGGTTCTCTCAGCTTCGTAGGTTGAGGTCTAATTTGTGGAGGGAACTAGGTCACTTGGGACAGAGATCGTGAGGCTTGCAGAGGACGATCTGATACAATTTGATGTAACCTCTGATGGTTCAATTTGGAAAAGTAAATCTCATGAATAACCATGGTTGATAGGTCGGGGTTACCAAGATTTGATGCATACAGGATTTCAAAAATATCCATCAGTCTATGAAGACACAAGATTCGGGTTCACTTGAGAATATTTGTCTTTTCCTCGTTTTTGGAATACTCAAACTTTTATGCTAAAATCTAACGTATCATCATAATATCTTGGCGTGTGGCGAATTTATTTTTTTCATAAATTTCTTAAATCTAGTGTAGTGTTCATTCGAGTTTCTGTTAACAGAAAATAAATTATATAAATAGAGTAGCTAATAAATAAAATTTACAAATTCATGTGATACGTATACGTAGCAACCTGTCAAGAATAGTTGGGACTAATAAATAAAATATACTACTTGATTTTATAAA
The DNA here is from genome assembly GCA_900406245.1 of Odontarrhena argentea. NCBI lineage: Eukaryota > Viridiplantae > Streptophyta > Magnoliopsida > Brassicales > Brassicaceae > Odontarrhena > Odontarrhena argentea. Next base: position 8,666 of record OVAF01002801.1, on the reverse strand, counting down.
TAGAGGTATGTACCAAAATATTAAATGAGAACACAAATGGTGTAAATGGTACCGGCTGAATGTGGAATCCGAGTGAATTTATTTGAGATTTTCTGCGGAATTTGGCTGAATATATTGAAACGTAAATGGTACCGGCTGAATGGAATCTGATTCAATGTAACATATTAGTTTTATCAAAAGAATAAATATAGTTGAGTAGGTAACTAAAATAACTAAGATAAATTAATAAATTTATTTATTTTAATAATTAATAACGGAATAGTTGTTGGAAATAAAAAATAAAAAATTATGAATGAATAATTTCTAGAAGTGAAAAAAATGTTTGGAATTCGTAATCCTATCCAACCAAGATCCGTTCTGTTCCAAAATATATAAAAAATATGCAAATCAGCTAGTATTATTTAGACCCATAAATTGATGTATGTTATATTTGTATGATTAAAATGGTCATTTCCAAAAGTTTTCAAAACATATTAGAAATATAATTTATAATATTAATAATTTTAATTTAAAACATAAAAACAAATGTTAAAAAAGAAATCATATGCATGTTGTCGATTCATTATTATCTACATGTTATAAGTTCAACATTTATTACTTTTCCTATTAACTAAACTTAAATTGAGTTGACAAAAAAAAAAAAAAATTCCAGCTGAATTTGAAATGAAAATAAGCTAGTCTAAATGATCACAGCTTAATAAAAATCAGCTAGAATAAGCTGGGAATATGCAATTCCACTGCTACCATTTACAACCAAAACCTTAGAGAAAATTTGTAATGTTCCTTTGATTAAAACCTTAGAGAAAAATTGTAATGTTCCTTTGATTCTAAGGTTCCTTGTTGACTCGTCCTAATGACTTATCTAGTAAAATACATTGAGAAGATATGGTTTAGTCGCTCTTATTTGGTCGACTCGACTTCTTTTAATCCTAGACAAAAAATTTTAAAATGCAACACAAATACATTATGTTTCTTGTAGCTCATCTCATCTGTTATTCAGAGACTTATCCTTCTTTCACGTGTGACTTAAGATTCCAAATTAGAGAGGCTTTTGATTACCTGTATCGCACGAATTTTCAATTGGACGTTCATGATCTACTCTACTCAGGATAATAATCATGACGTTTGGTTAGCAATGGACCCAAGATTCAACATGGCCTATGTGTCATCGCCACGTGAGCAATCTTAGTGTACAAAACAGCTCATCAACACCTAATTTTTCTTCACTCCACATGCCCACACCTCCCTTGTTAATAGTATTTATCTTCTAATCACCAATTCAATTACAAAACTCAAGCAATAGTATTTTCTTTTTGTCAAACTAAAATTATTATTCAGAAAAAAAAAACCCCTAAATAAAATATCTTTCATTACATTTGTGTTTAAATTCATAGACATTTTATCGAACAGTAAAAAATACAACTGGACTTTCTTTGAAAAATTACTACTCCCTCCGTTTTATAATAAATGTCAATCTGGAGAATTTTTTTCGTTTCACTTAGAATATCATTTTATATTTTCAATGTATTAATTTTCTATTCTAACCTCAAGTTTAATAAAAATAAAGATAATTAACTAACTTTTAAAAATATAATAAAAATGTAATATATTTATGTAATTTATATGAAAACGATTATAATGACACATATTTTAAAACATAGGAAATATTAAGCTATTACTTACAAACTACTAGATCCTTAATATCAACAAATTAATCAGTTTGAAGGATACTAAATTTCATTGTTGGCTTTTGTTAATTATTTTTATCAAGTAAATAATACAAGAAAAATACAATTTAATGTAAATTTCCCAAAAAAATGTTTGAAAGAGTTAAAATCCATTCGATCATATACAAAACAGTAACAAAGATAATCTTTTCAGTGGTGACAAGTGTCGTAGCTTGAGTTGACCGAGCGGATGAATGAACGGTTATGACGACTTGTGGCCGGTGAAGTTTGGGTCCCACAGTTACCCCATGCGCGTGCCTTGTCTGATAATTCTCGTCGAAGAAAAAGTCCACGAAATTTGAACCGTTGGATTAGGTTGTGGGTCCCGCGTAGTGCGTGGGATGGCATCTTTGAAAAAATGCGATCCATGTCAGCAAGTGTGTACAGTAACATACCCACACATTAACAAATAACAACACACTCATGTCACCAACAGTTGCTTCGTGCATATTAATCCCTTCAAACTTAGATTACTCCATGAAAAAAATATTCAAATATACATCAAATAACTATCATTTTTTTTTCTCTCTTAAAAGTTAAAATCAACAGATAATCCAGACTTTTGATATCGACTAATTTCTTTAGAATGAGTAGTATACTTATCAAAAATTTTGGTTGACCTATAGCATGACTTGACACTATTTCGACTCACTAAATAGAGTTTATTAGATATGATATACACCCGACTATTCCTCTTTCAATATGTAAATCACTAGAACACCACCACTTAATTTATGATTATCTTTTATGTGTGAATTCGAACAACTCGTAATAAACAAACTCTGACACTATGATATACAAGTAATAAATTCTAAATAATTCCTTAAATTTCCTAAAAACTAATACATCAAAAAAAATATATACGTTTAAAAAACCAAAAATATTTATAAATAAGTAATAATTCTCCCGAATCGAAATATTTTAAACTAGAAGTTTTACAAACCTTCAACATAAACTATAGTTACATGGATCCAAAATACTTAGGTTACAACTGGTGACCACTAAAAGAATAACGAGAACAATTAGAATAAGAATAAAAATGAATATAAAAATAACAAATTAATAAGAATAACCATAGAGAATAAATGGAATAAGCGTTCATTTTGTTCCCTATCAAAATTGATAGGTAATATTTTTGCTATACAATTTCTAATTAGGAAAGGGAATGAAAGGAATATAACGATTTCTCAAAATTTAAATATTACTTCCAAATGGTAAAAAAAATTAGGATTGAAAGGGAATTGACTATTCCTCTCCATTTCATTCATTAAAAGTGATCACCATTTGGAACCTTACAATATATAAAAGCAAAAAATTAATAATTGCTATCTTAATAAAGATAGTTTTGGGGTCTTTTGAATCATAATCTTCTCTCAATATTCGTAAAATTTGAAATTTTCTATATTAGTGTATAGGTGAAATAATTCTTGAAGATGTACGATACTTAACTTCTTTCTAGTTACCTCACCTATAAATAAAGCACAATGTAAAATAAGCTTTAGCAAATGATTTCACCTTTCTTTTATTTCACAAAATTTTCTCATGTTTCAATTATGTATAACTTTCTTATCTACATTTGAAACTGCATGTAATTTATATATATATATATATATATATATATATATATATATATATATATATATGTCTTTTTTCAAATATGTGATAAACGGATATAGTAATGTGAAATTTACGTGTTCGTACAAGTGAATTTGATCGCGGTTTTAAAAGAAACAAAAGTTTCTAATAAAAAACATTGAATGAGAAGATCAAGGTTGTTTTTTTATGTTTCGTAAAGCTTTAGATTACAAGAATATTCACAAAAAAGAAAAAAAAGTCCAAAGTTTTCAATTGCAAAAAATCATCTTCCTTTATCAGAGGCTCTAATCTACTTCCATATGAGCTTTGAGTTTCCATAGTTTGCAAGAATAATGGAAGTATCAATCTCTTCATCACCCATCATAATCTTCACGACAAGATACGTTAGTCGGCTCTCATGGACTTTATTGTTGTTAAGCTTGGTCCATGGGCTTTAATTTGAAGGCTCAGGTCGGCCCAAAGGTGTTTTGAACGTTGTAGGTTAGGCCCTTTAATTTATATTGCTTCATAGTAGGAACTAGGAAGTCCATGTTGACCATATGTCTCCGCCTCAGCTCGACAAGCCAAAACCCCAAGTTGGAACTGCTTAACTTGAGTCGGCTTATCTCGATTGTCTAAGTGAAGAAACATAGCCCAGTTCGGTTCCCTCTCCTCATGTTGATATAAACGAGAAAAGATAAAGATATCAGATTGACTTCTTAGTCTTCCCGTTTCGACAAGCTAAGATGTTAGCTCGGACAGGTTTTTGAAGCTTGTTGGCTTCTTAATTTTCGTGTGGAATTCAATATCAACATCTCGAAGGTGTATGTGGTTTACTGTTACAACATCAACTTTGTTTATTTTGATAGTATCTCGGAGAAGCATCAAAGAGAAAAACATATTCGAACTGACATTCACTTTGTGAGAGAAACTGTTAAAAAGGGATTAAGTTCGAGTCATTCATGTTTCAACTTTTTTGTAGTTTGATGTTGTTTTCACAAAGGCACTCTTCAATAACTACATAGTCTACATATGTACAGCTTAACAGTAGCAAACCCAATTCTTCAACTGTGGTAGGGTGTTACCATGTTACGATATATATAATAAAGCATATTCACTTTGTTCGAAGTTGAGATATCTTTGTATACCCGGATTCTATGTAACGTTAACCTCTTTATATTAATAAATTATTCAATAACATTGATACATCTATATCAAGCAAGATTACATATAACGTTATATGTTTTCTTCTCAATTTGAAACATATGTAGTAGTAGGAATACGAAGATGATGTACTCCATCCGGACCGCCCGGACTGCGTCTCTTATTCTCATACAAAGGAAAAAGACTCCGCACTTCGTTATGTAGTGGAATAGTCTTGGTTCCCCTCTCAAATCCATTATGGAAAGGACTTTCACGAGCCATTGTTGATGTCAACAAGAACAAGGTTATTAGTAATATCATACCTCTCTTCCACACCTTCATCTTTTTCACTTTTTCTTTTTTTCTTTGTTGTTACTCACTTACGTTTTAGTTCTTTTTATAGTAGAACTCTATGGTGTTTAGCTGTTTATCGAATAGGTTTATAATTAAGAGGAACCAGATTTGTTTTCCCTTTTTGTGGTGGCTTATTCATTAATTTGTAAGATAACTAGGGATATCACATATAACTAAGAGAGGTAATATAAATTATGGAAAAGCATCTTACTGTTACAAACCTTTTATGAAAATTAATGAATAATATAAATTATCTTAGTTATCTAAGAGAGGGAAGATAACTTATCTTACAAACCTATTCGATAAGTTAAGTTATCTTAGATAAGTTATCTAACTTCTCTTAGATAACAAACAGAGATAATATATATTATGGAAAATCAGCTTATTGTTACAAACCTAATATGAAAATTACCAAAGAAACAAAACTAGATATCACATATATATATATATATATATATATACAAAAATAATCTTCTAATTTATCTAATGTTTTACATTATTCAAAAAGAAAGGTTCATATATTATTTATTCTTAATTATAATCAGTTCATTATTCATAAAAATTTCGAATTGTCATTTGCATTTTTTTTCATTGTAACACTTTCTAGTAAAACATTATATAGATATACACATCAATGGCATATCTCATCTGCCTTTTCATAGTTTGTAAATAGTAAATAATTCTGAAATGTTCCAATAATTTATTTTTTCTTATATCCAAAATTATAAAGAAAAATATTTTATATATGTAGTAATGATATTTTATATATTCCGAAAAAACTTCATTTCCTCCTTCAAATCCAATTTTTTCCCCTTTTCATTTTTTATATTTTCCATTTATCTTCTTACTTAAATTTTAACAAATAAATATGTATTAAGAAAACACATGATTAAATTAATATATTTTTCTAAAATATAAAATCATTAACTAAAAATAAATTTTTAGCTCAAAAGTGTATCACCATAACAAATTATAGTGGCAAATGTCACATAATAATTTCATTTTGTACATGTTACAATATCTTAAGTTAACGTGTCAAGCTGCTGTAAAAAGATTTTTTTTCAGGAGTCAAATCGACCAGCATTTCTTATAAAATTTTAATAGTTATTTTTTTTCATGGATTATCTTTTCTGGCGGCTGCCATCAGATGTGGATACTAGTGTTTTTCCATGGATTTTATGGTATATTTGGAAAGCCCGGAACGATAAAGTTTTCCATAACATTGATCGAACTCCTTTAAGTATTGTGGAGTTAGCGGAGAATGAATCTTTGGCCTTCCGAGAGGCACAGGAAGACCCCAAGACGGTAAATGTAGCCAATTCCCATGTGGAGAGGGGAGTTCATGCATATGGTGGAACAAAATGTTTGGTTGACGGGTCATGGAAAAGCTCAGATACTAAATCAGGATTTGGTTGGTTCTGTACAAAGGCGAGTAACGAAGTTCTATTGTGATCCATGAATGGGTGTCAAAGTCTGTCACCATTACATTCTAAGGTTGATGCACTCCTTTGGGCGATGGAGAGTATGCTACCCAACTCGAAACTTCAGTAACCTTCTTTACAGATTTAATGGAGCTGATGAAGATCACGTCTTCCACAAAGGATTGGCCAGCTTTCTCCTCATTCCTGGAGGACTTTGGTGCTCTACGGAGCCAGTTTTCGTCAATCAATCTAGTATGGATCCAAAGAGATCTAAATACCAAAGCGGATGGCTTGGCACGAGGAGCTCGACAATTGTCTCAAGATTTGTGTTACGTTAGTGATGTCCCCCCGGCTTGGTTTTCTGAGCCGTTTTAAGTTTTTGCTTAAAATATTGTTGACAAAAAAAAAAAGTTATTTTTTTATGATTTGATCCATGGAACTGGGCCAAAAAATGGCCTATATAAATAGGGGTGTCAAAATGGATAATCCAATCAATTTCAATCTATATCCATTCGGATTAGATATTAAATGGATATGGATTAGTCCAATCCATTTAACAAATAGGTTAAGTTGATCCATTATCCATTTAATTTGATAGATTAAATGGTTAAATGGATTAATCCATGGATGAATACAACCTTTAAAAGTCTTTTGGTTTTTAGCAAACAATCAATACATTTTTTAACACTCATATATATAAGTAAAGTGGGCTGAGATTTCAAATTAAATATGAATTTGAAATGGATTATGCATTTTACTGTTGGTTGCTTTTAAATTTACAAAAATCTTCAATTTTTAGGTGGAATAATAAACAGTTCTAAATTCAAAACAAGTTATTTCATAGGTATATGACTTGTGTTCTGTAGTAGAACCATCACATTTCATATTTCACATTTCACTATTTCAGAGACACAAAAAATAGAAAAAAAAACAAATGCCAAATCAACATGTTTTCGAGGTTCTTAAATTTTTTAAATTTTTTGTTCTGCACATTTATTTTAATACATATTTTTCTATTGGTGGATTAGTATTTCATATTTCATCTTGTTTGTGCAATACCAAATTTGGAAATTTGGATTTAGAAATGAGGAGAGATAAGATATGCTTTTGGCAAAAGCAAAATCCGTCGCATTAACGTGTTTAAGGACACTCGACACTCCTAATCTAACAAGGCCCATTAATTAATATAGTAAACTGACAAATTTGTATTAATAAATTAGCATTCTACTCGTAATCCATCGCATTTGGTGTACTAGCAATAGTTTTGGGTTTAATATATTTTTTCCTTTTTTTAAGTTTGTGTTTCGTAAATCACTATTTAGTGTTTTTTTTTTTTTTGGTTAACAGAACTTTTAAAAAAAAAAAAATTGGAATCCATTAAACCATTATGATTTTATCCATCTCTGTCCAATCCATTTAACCATTAATCCATTAGTTAGAAACTTTTTTATCTATTAGGATTCATGGATTAGGATGGATTAGATAAACCACTATATTTTTATCTATTTTGACACCCTTATTATATAAATATCATATAAATGTTTTAAAAAATTAAGTAGGGAAAACATACAAATTAAAAGGACACTAGACATTGTTACTAGTTTCTCATTTGTAAGACCATTTTGATCGGGAGTTTCTCATTTGTAAGACCAAAATTAAGAAACTAAAAAATTATTATTATATTGAGTATAAATTTCTTTTGCCCATCAATTACTTTTGACAATATCAATTTACTTTTTTGAAAAGTTTATTTGTATCTTTTTTTTCAGTTTTTTTTTTCACTGTGATCATATATTTTTGTCTATATCCTGCATTTGTTTCTATCAAATAGATGAATATCAAACAGATGACTGGATGGTTATCTAGTTATATATTTAGGATCAATAATATAGTAAAAATAAACAAGACCAATACATATATCTTTATAATAAAGTAAGGTTCTTTTTTCAACTAGCTCTGATAAGCTGCCACGTGTCCTATTAAAATATTTATTTCTCTTTAATCCCTCATATTTATTTATCTTTAGTCCCTCTCAATTTACTTATTTTTTTATATAATCCATTGATTTACAATAACTACATCAAACATATCAAACAAAAAAGGGTTGGCTGCAAATAACTCTGTACTATAACGAATAACGTTGAGATTATAAATGGTGCTTGCCTTGGCACAATTTTAGTGACAAATTTTGGTTTTTATTTTTTTGCTATGTTACCATTCATATTTTACTAGAAACCATATTTATTTTTACTGTATTTTATACAAACCATTCTTGATCCGCAATAAAACCTATAAATAGTTTATACGTAAAAATTACCTCCTTCCAATAGTATTTTTAAAAATATATATATATATATATCTTTATAATAAAGTAAGGTTCCTTCCTCAACTAGCTCTGAGAAGCTGCCACGTGTCTCATACATTTGCGAATTTTATTTATTAGTCC
>OVAF01002798.1:0-13585 GCA_900406245.1 Odontarrhena argentea | reverse complement strand
TTTTCATCTCTAATTATCTCTGTAGTCGTGCGTCTCATGGGCCGTGCTGCTTCTCATATTACACTTGAATGTGCTTTGCAAACCCATCCAAACATTACCATTATTGGAGAAGAGGTACTTTTGTGTGACTGAAGCTTCGTTCATCGGTTTGCTAAATTTTAAAATATGGCTTACCAACATTTTTGCAGGTCTTCGAGAAGAAGCTTACTTTGAAAAATGTTACGGATTACATTGTTGATGTGATCTGTACACGTGCTGAAAATGGTTATAACTATGGTGTCGTTCTTGTTCCTGAAGGTCTAATTGATTTTATTCCTGAGGTATGATTAATGTCAGAGTTCTTCAATAAGATAGTGTCAATTCTTTATATTCTTCAACTTCCATCGGTGGTCCTGCTTGCAGGTTCAAGAGCTTATATCCGAACTGAATGAAATTTTAGCCCAAGGAAACGTCGATGAAGAGGGACAATGGAAGAAGAATCTTAAAGAGGGGACTCTAAAGCTTTTTGAGTTTCTTCCTAAAACAATCCAGGAACAACTTGTGCTTGAGAGAGATCCACATGGAAATGTCCAGGTCTGTTTCTTGAATTGTTTAACCGATTTGAACTATACCGTTTGAACCATACCGCAAGAGCTAATTTTAAAATTCAAGCGATGGAGGATATATACTGTTTCATCTCTGAAAACCAAACCAACCCGCAAAGAAAGAAAATAAGTTGATGAAAACTTCAATCTATATGAAAATAGTATTTATTTCTATATGAAGCCAAACTTAAAGTAGGTTTTTCTTGCATCTCTGTTATTTTTTTTCAGGTCTCTAAAATAGAGACAGAGAAAATGCTAATTCAAATGGTTGAAACCGAGTTGGATAAAAAGAAGAAGGAAGGAACATACAAACGCGAGTTCATGGGAAACTCGCACTTCTTTGGGTAACTATTAGCCTAAAACGTCTTTTTAACTACTAATTAGCTTCGACGTAATCTTATTCTCATGTGTTTTAGGTATGAGGGAAGATGTGGATTGCCTACTAATTTCGATGCAACTTACTGCTATGCTTTGGGTTACGGTGCTGGGTCACTTCTTCAAAGTGGAAAGACCGGATTGATTTCATCGGTCTGAATCTGTTCTTCCTTTCTATCTCGAACTGTTTCATAACTTCAAAATCATTTATATATTCATATGTGGCTTTTGCAGGTTGGGAATTTGGCTGCCCCTGTTGAAGAATGGACAGTTAGTGGTACGGCGCTGACTTCATTGATGGATGTTGAGAGAAGACATGGTAATACTAAGTTTGATACAATTGTAAAATCTTTAACAAACTATAATTTTTAGTTCAAACATTAGTTTTTTTATGTTGCAGGTAAATTTAAGCCTGTTATCAAGAAAGCCATGGTTGAACTTGAAGGTATAGTCTTATATTACATCCGCTTGCTAGTTGACTCTTACTAATTGCTTCTAAAAAAAATTCAGGCGCACCGTTTAAGAAATTTGCGTCGCAGCGGGAAGAATGGGCTCTGAAGAATCGATATATTAGTCCTGGTTTGTTCACATCCATACATGTCTCCGCATTGAGTAGTAATTGGTTTCATCTTTTCCAATATTAAGTCTCCTTGTTTTTTTTCCTCTTGTTAGGTCCGATTCAATTCAAAGGACCTGGATCTGATGCTATAAATCACACATTACTGCTCGAACTCGGGGCTCAAGCATAAATTCTTTTGGTAGTGTGAGATTCACTCAGTAACTTTGTTGTTGTTTGTCTTCATTGTAAAATCTCTGTAGTAAGAAAATTACTTGTAACTTATGTAAACCAAGAAACGATCAATAATGTTTAGCCTGTGTTGTGGTAAAACTTAAATAAGCAATGATGACTCATGTGTTACTTAGAATAAAGTTTGGCAATTTCATATTTGGCTTTTGCTTTTCTTGTTGAAACTTTTAACATTTCAAAAATTTGATTGTAGCTTTATTTGTCAGGATTGAAATCTTCATTCATATGTTAGATTTAATAAGATAGGGTTAGCAACTCATTATACAGTTTACATCTAATCTAAAGTAAACATACCTATGACCATGTCACCATTCATGTAACGTGAATGCCAAGTTTCAAAGACTCCTTCCTTGATACAATCTACGTATTTTGTCTTATATATACCCCAACCTATGGTGTCTTTCTTTCAAATATATTTTCAACAAATCATCTATTTTAAAACTTGTTTAGTCATTCAAATCAATGATGCTACTAGTGCAAACTGCGAAAAGAGCTTTTCAAGGATTTGTGTGGAGAAACTCGACGTCTTACCCTGTCGTAGCACGACAGTACCACGAGAATGTGATGGACAATTATGATAATCCTCGAACCGTTGGATCATTTGATAAGAATGATCTCAACGTTGGAACGGGTTTGGTCGGGGCACCAGCCTGCGGAGACGTGATGAAGCTCCAGATGAGACGTGATGCAGCTCAATTCAAGAACTTTGGTTATGGCTCAGCTATTGCTTCTTCTTCTCTAGGTATTGATTAATTCAAGTAAATCCATATGGTTTTTAAAAATATATAGTTTGAAATGCTTCATCTAATTTGTAATTAAGATATGTAAAATATTTATTAATATTTTTTCAAAAATCTGATTTGTTAGAAGATATAATCAAATACTGAATGACCAAATAATTCTAAGAACTTTGGTTATGGCTCAGCTTACGTGTTCAACGAAATTGATTGGCTTTTCAGCCACGGAATGGATCAAAGAAAAAACGATGGAAGAAATTCTCACTATCAAGAAGAATACGTAAGTAAAGTAGTAAGTAATTTTCTTAAAATTTGACAATATATCATACATATAAAACTTAAAGCTGAAAATTTCTATAAAAATTAGTACTATTAGTTTTTTTTTTTGGTAATTATTTTCGCAGCAAATAGCTAATTATCTGTCAGTGCTTCTACATTGTTTGCCGAAGCCGCAATCCAGTCGGCGGTGAAAGACTACAATGGTGAAACCCACCAAGGCTGATGTTATTAGTGTGTGACTGTAAAAAACTAAAAGTGTATATATATAATTATTTGTATATATTTTCTAGAGCTGTATTTGGTTAAAAAATATTGGTGTACACAACTTAATCATTCATTCAAATTTTATATGCTAATGAAATTATGATGTTTACCAANTTTTTAAAAAAAAAAAAAAAAAAAAAAAAAAAATGAAATTATGATTTCGCATTTAACACAGACACACACAAAAAAAAAAAAAATTATGATTTCGCATTTATCATTCATTCCAACTTTATCATAACTTTTTTTCGTTGTAATAATTGCTAGAGCTCGATCTATCAAAGTTAATTCAGATAGTTTTAGCATATATATATATATTTTTTTTTTCCCAAACTTTTAGCATATCTTGTTAAATATATATATTTTTTTACTTGTAATTAACACCGTGTAATATAAATCGACACCAAAACCTGATTACCTCCTAAAGAAAACCCTAATTAAGTTCCATGATGCTAAGGCAAACTGCCAAAAAGGCTCTTCTAGGGTTTTCTTCACGAAGCTTCACACCCTGCCCTGTCCCTTCTCGATTTTACCATTCGATTGTGATCGATCATTACGAGAATCCCCGAAACGTTGGATCATTTGATCAGAATGATCCTAACGTTGGTACCGGATTGGTCGGGAAACCTGCCTGTGGAGATGTAATGAAACTTCAGGTTAAGTTTGATGGTTCTGGTCAGATCGTCGATGCTCGTTTCAAAACCTTTGGATGTGGTTCCGCCATCGCAGCTGCCTCCGTCGGTATGTTTGCTAAGCTTTGTCTAAAAAATTGTGAATGTTTGAGTGCACCTTTACGATTTAGATCTTTGATTGTGGATCCGAATTTTACATTTGAGGCTAGGATTGTTCCAATTTAATATATACTCATAGGTTAATGATCAGAGGCATGTTGTTTATGTAACGTGTTACTTCTTCTTTCTTTGTTGTGCTTTTAGCTTCTGAATGGGTCAAGGGCAAATCCATAGAGGAAGTATTGACCATCAAGAACTCGTAAGTGCCATTTCGTTTATATAAGAAGTTTATCGGTATGACAAGGATGCTTGTTAGTGTAACTGCATACGGTTGATCAATAGCCTTTACAGATTATTGATAAAGATTTTGGTGGCTATGTTTTTGGAAAATTCTCAATGTCATGTGATAAACTTTGGTGCAGGCATATCGCAAAGCATCTATCGTTGCCACCAGTGAAGCTACATTGTAGTATGCTTGCAGAGGACGCTATCAAAGCAGCGGTTCAAAACTACAAGGAGAAGCAAGCCAAAGCTGATGGAGAAATCTGTAAAGCTTGATTCCAATAAACTTAAGCCGTATTTTGGATCATAACGAAACTAAAGGATAAATGGAAGAGGTTCTTCATAAGAACCGGTAATGTTTGGTTGTTTTTGCTTTGAGTTTAACTCGTCTAACTACTTTCTATTTCAACATCTGAGGATGTTCAACTGGATATATTGTTTCCTTGTTTCCTTGCTATCTCCGAGAATAATTCTGATCTAGATGATAAATGTTTAATTGGAATCTCATCAAAATCAACTGTATATACAACATTTGTTTAGTACAATAGCAACAATGGCAACAAACTAGTCAAGCATAAGCGTTTTCCACAGTGACACTACGCTATAGTATAAATTATTAGGTTACAAGTCCTCATCAGATGCAATGCTTGACACTTTTGTTTCGCTCCTAATTATATNTTCCTTTTTTTTTTTTTTTTTTTTTTTTTTTTTTCCATCTGATATTATTCAAAATCCAACTAAAAACCGTTACAACAACATAACAAAAGCCTAAAATTTCTAACTAACCGAGCTTAGAAACTCAGGAGACTAAAGACCGATTACACGGTGGACTAGTACAACACCTCCAATACAAAGAAGCATAAAATGAAAGGGAAACAAGATTCCATGAGAACTAAAACTGAGACAAGGACCCACCCTAACCACACACTCACTCTAAACAAGATTATGTTCAGTTCCGTTAGGTAGGTCAATATATTGTCTCTTTTTTTATTCATGATAAAGTTGGTAAATGGATAATTCATGTATCCACCCGAAAACAGAGCCTCTGTTTTTAGCATTTGGATTAAGCTGGCCCAAACCTGAATTTGACGCCTCTATTTTCAACAGTATATATAATCATCAAATTTTACCATGTTAATAGTCTGATGGTTTCTAGAAGTTACAATAGTCTGATGGTAAAGTATTGAAGTTACTGTTCCTGGATAAACATATATCTTTTTTTTTAACACTTTGTGAAACTTTATTGAAAACAAAGGAGAGATACAGAACCGATGGATTTCGAAATCCCCGGAAAGAAAGTCTTACGAAAGGGAAACAACGAACTTACACCACATAAAACTAAACAAAAGAGTAAAGGGGAAATGCAACAAAATCCACAATAATAAAATCTAATTAAGAAAGGATCATATGCAAAACTCTCAGTACCACAATTTCTTCTGCGAAATTGGGACTTCAAGGATGAGAACACGTCTAATCTTCCTCCCGAAGTGAATAGATCTACCTCGCCAAATAAGAACCAAAGTTGCTAAAACCAGAAAGAAATTTTCGAGACAAATTCACTTCCCGAGAACCTTTCACAGTTTACGACCAAAGAACAATGGTTGAGGGTCATACTGCAACCTAAGAAGGATTGACCTCGATCAAGTCTTCAATGTAGAGAGAGGAGCGAAGAAACCGCTACCAAATAATGCCGCATAGACAACATCAGATCGAATCGGAGCGGGCTGGAAAACATTGAGAGATTGCAAAAGATCCGAGCTTTAAAAGATCCAGTAGTGGAGTGGCCAAGTCACCCAATATCTTGTACAAGCGAGACTGCGAGAGAAACAACACTCCAGAAGATACCAATCTTCTAGACGAAGGTTACGCATCGTCGACATGCAACATGCAGGGAAAACGTCCCAAGAGAAAACCAAATCTAAACGGCTAATCAAATCAGGGGACAAATGGAAACAATAATCAAGTAGACCAGAGGTAAGGAGAAAGAGAAACGATCATAATCTGATAACAAGATCAGATCAGAACGAAACCATGCTCAAAACCACCGTCAAACTCAATCAAGTCCGAGTGAAACCACAACCTGATGAGAATAAGCCTATGAGCCGAAATAGAGAAAACTAGAAAGGGATAAACATATATCTCAAGTTTAATTGTTTTTTTTTTTTAGTTTTCAATAAAATCAATGAAACAAACATTCTTTGTTTTGTTGTTCTCTCAACAAATGAAATGCTTTTCTAAGCATAGTTAATGACCCAAGTCAACAGAAGGAAACTTCAACTAAATTTCATTGGAAAATCTTATGAAATTGGCAGTCTTCTCAGATGTCGAGGAAGAAGAAGGCATCACTTGTTCTATAAAACCTTGGAGCGATTCCTCTTGGTGATCGTCTCTCTCTATGGCTCGCAATTGGTTATACGACGTCTTTCCAAGCTTCAGCGGAGAAGATGTCCGCCGAACATTCCTCAGCCACTTCCTCGAGGAGCTAGACCGGAAACTTATCACTGCTTTCAAAGACAACGAGATCGAGAGAAGTCATTCACTCGATCCAGAGCTTAAGGGAGCGATTAGGGATTCGAGGATCGCGGTTGTTATCTTCTCCAAAAACTACGCTTCTTCAAGCTGGTGTTTGAATGAATTGCTTGAGATTGTTAGATGCAAAGAAGAAATGGACCAATTGGTGGTCCCGATTTTCTACGCTTTGGATCCTTCTCATGTTAGGAAACAGAACGGTGACTTTGGGAAGATATTTGACAAGACTTGTCTGAAATTCACAGAGAACAAGAGAAATCAGTGGAGGAGAGCTTTAACTGATGTAGCTAATATTCTCGGATATCATTCTGCAAATTGGTATGGTCTTTTAGATACTTGATTCTTCATACTTGTTCTGGCTTCTTGCTTGTGAAAAATTGATTGTTCTGCTCCTATTAGGGATAATGAAGCAAAACTGATTGAAGACATCGCCAATGATGTGTTGGTTAAACTCAATTTGACACCATCAACTTATTTTGAGGATTTTGTTGGTATTGAAGATCGTATAGCAGAGATCAGTTCATTGTTGAACTTGGAATCCGAGGAAGTGAAGATGGTTGGGATATGGGGATCCTCGGGAATTGGCAAGACTACCATTGCAAGAGCCCTATTTAGTCGACTCTCTCGTCATTTTCAAGGTAGCGTCTTTATAGACAGTGCTTTCATATCTAAGTGTAGGAAAAAGTACTAAAAAGCCAACCCAGATGACTATAATATGAAGTTGCATTTGCAAGGAGCTTTTCTGTCTGAGATTTTTGGGAAAAGGGACATAAAGATGGATCATATAGGTGCAATGGGAGAGAGGCTAAAGCACCGTAAACTTCTTGTGGTTCTTGATGATTTGGATGATCAAGTAGTGTTAGATGCCTTGGTTGGTCGAACTCAATGGTTTGGACGTGGGAGTAGAATTATCGTAGTTACCAAAGATAAGCATCTTTTGAGAGCCCATGGAATTCCTTGTATTTACAAGGTCAGATCAGTCTCCCATCTGAAAAGCAAGCTCTTCAGATGTTTTGCCGATCAGCTTTCAGGCAAGACTCTCCACCTGATGGTTTCATGGGACTTGCCTCTGAAGTAGCAAAGTGTGCGGGTAGTCTTCCTTTGGGTCTTAACGTTTTGGGTTCGTATTTGCGAGGGAGAAACAAAGAGGATTGGATGGCTCTGCTGCCTACGCTTTGTAATAGGCTGAATGGAAAAATTGAGAATACCTTGAGAGTGAGCTATGATGGGTTAAGTAGTGAAGAAGATAAAATGATGTTTCGTCACATAGCATGTCTCTTTAATGGTGTCGAAATCGATTACATCAAACTGATCCTTACAGATAGTGATTTGGATGTTAGTTTAGGTTTGAAAAACCTAGTTGATAAATCCCTCGTGCATTTAAGAGGGGGTATAGTGGAGATGCACTGTTTGGTACAAGAAATGGGTAAAGAAATTGTTCGTACACAGTCAAACGAACCCGGGGAACGCGAATTTTTGTTGGATTCAAAGGACATCTGCGATGTACTTGAGGATAACACTATAAGTGCTCCTTTGATTGTTTACTCTATGATTAAAGCTGAAAAACATGACATCTGATAAACCGGTGGTTTATAGTCACTTGTTAATGATTCATTTTTCAGGGCACCAAAAAGGTCCTAGGTATTCTGTTGGATATGTCGGGGATTGATGATTTTCAGATACATAAGAATGCGTTCAAAAAGATGCGTAATCTCTTTTTTCTAAAGATGAAAAGTAAACCTTATAAAGAAGTTAGATGTCACATAGCTGATGGCTTTAACCATTTTCCCTCAAAACTCAAAGTACTAAGCTGGCAAGGATACCCATTAAGATGTCTGCCTTCTAGCTTTTGTCCTCACCATCTAGTTAAGCTCAAAATGCAGATGAGTAAGGTCGAGAAGCTGTGGGATGGAGTTCAGGTGAGTGTTTTATTAAAAAAGTGTTATACCCTTTAGATGACAATTCGTTTCTTGTTCATATGTGTATAAATACTTTTGGTTTGCTCGGTCTTGTTTATTTTGTTTAGCCCCTTGCATGCCTCAAACGTATGGATTTGTCGGGCTCTGAAAACCTCAAAGAAATACCAGATCTCTCGATGGTCATCAATCTTGAGAAATTGTTGCTCAGAGGTTGCTCGAGTTTGGTGGGAATTACTTCCTGTATTGGGTATCTCCGCCAACTGTTGGTGTTGGACATGAGTTTTTGTACAAAGGTTGAAGCCCTTCCTTCCGGTATCAACCTTAAATCATTAGATAGGCTCAATCTCGGTGGATGCTTGCGGCTAAAAACTTTTCCTGATATCTCAAGTAACATTTCAAGGCTTGATCTAAGCCAAACAACGATTGAAGAATTCCCGCCTAACCTGCATCTAGAGAAACTTGTTACTCTTAAGATGAAAGAGATCAAGAGTAAGAAACTGTGGGAAGGTGTGCAGGTAATGGTACCACCTCCAGTGACTTTATAATTATATATATGTACATATGTATCTTAAACCAACATTTTTTTTTGCCCTATTTTCGTTCAGCGGCTTACATGCCTCACGACAATAGATTTGTCAGGATCTAAAAAGCTTGTAGAAATCCCAGATCTTTCGTTGGGAACCAATCTTGAGTGGATGCAGCTCAAGGGTTGCTCAAGTTTAATGGAGATTCCTTCTTCCTCTATTCGGAATCTTCATAAACTAACTTATCTCAGCATGGAAGATTGCACGAAACTGGAGAGACTTCCTAGTGGCGTCAACCTTGAATCTCTCGATTGTCTCAATCTCGATGGTTGCTTGAGGCTGAGGGATTTTCCTGCTATCTCGAGGAAGATTTCTGTTCTCATTCTAAACCGAACAGCTATTGAAGAAGTTCCTAGGTGGTTGGAGACCTTGTCTAGTCTCAACTACCTACGTATGAAGCAATGCAACAATTTAAAAATTATTATATACTCTTTTTCTAGGCCGAATCTGAAAGAGATTGGCTTTACAGACAGCGGAGATTTCCAGAGTTTTTTTGGTTTGCTGGAAAATCAGGATCTTCAGGATTCCTCATGGCCTTGGCCTTGGGTCAACGAATCTGGGGACTTGGGTTTGAATTTTAATTGTATGGATGTAAGCGGATATCTTTCCGAGGGGTTTGTCTGAGAGATTTTTCAGGCCATTGAGAATTTCCGTCACAAAGACATTGTTGCTATGACATTTCAGCTATATCTCATGAAAGCTGTTAGCAAATTTCAGAAACGGAAGCTCTTGGAATCCCGGGGAAGTGCACCGGAAACACCACCCCTAAAAAGGTCAGAGTATATTGGAAGCTTCGATTTCGTTTTGTAGGCATTATGATTACCACTTTAGAAGCGAGATTGTTATTTCTTCTTATAGTTTCAGACATGCCTAAATATCTACCAAAACTACCTACTACAGATATGGCAGTGAGGTTCATGATCAAGCGTCTACCATTGGCACTTAATCCTCTACTGAAAATATTGCAAATATTAAAGTTTACCTTCTGGCATAATGCTTTCCCATATGCCTCTAGTGTATCCAGAAGATTTCTCATTTCGACAGTGTTTCCTGTTCTCCCTTCTACTAGTCGATCAATGTGAGGAAGCGAGAAACTGTCTTGTTCATTCACTGCCTTAAGATCACTGAAGCATCTGCAATAAACGGATGATATCATGGAGCCTTTCTTTGTTGCTCTAAAACCATGTAGGACTTCAGATTTTAGCTTCTCCAGCATTAGCATAGAGAGGCCATCAGTACAAAGTATATAGAGGTATGGTGATATGTGATCATCTTGTCTAATTCCTATTGATCGATGGTATGATTCTTCCTACTGGGTCCCTACTGATCAAGATTGAGTGTGTGACTGAGGTGATGCAAGCTTTGATCCAATTCCACTCCAGCTTCTCGAAAGCTTTAGTAATATATAGTTTGAGAGCCATCTCTTGAGCTTCTTAGTTTGGAGAGAGTGCAGCAGCTCATAGACAATTAAAACATTATTTGTAATGAGTGTATAAGATAAAAAAAAACCTGTTTCGTTCTTAGAGATGATAAATAAATGTGAAGCTCAGACAAGATGCTCGGGTATGTATCTTATTAAAATTCAAATAAGATCTAACCAGGGTTTTAGCCTATAGCCATAATCTAATAGATAAGAGCTTATGAGCTACATTGCATGTGAATTGTCCACACTCATTTGTTTTAAAGTTCCATACTTCCATGGACCTCTTCTTTTTGTACTGCTCTTGTAAGATGTGCCTTAATTTTCTCTGTAACTCATGGAGAGATTGGCTGAAAGAGCTCCTCTGCTTTATCACTGTGTTCATAGTTATAGATTTTATTGAAGCAGCTTAGTATAATACTCTGAATATCTTTAATTATCTTTGAAATATGTTTTGCCTTCATCATCCTACTCTATCAAAATGCTTTCTCTGTTTTTTCTTTTTTCAAGGAAATACCTTGTCTTCTTGTTCCTCGATTGAAGCCATTGAATTTTAATCCTCGTTCTCCAAACCTCTTCCTAAAGTATGTATTCCTGTGATAGTTTAGACTTAAGCTCGCTGATGTAGACAATATTTTTGCAGGTTGTATTTCATATTCTTCATAAATAGCTAGCTGGAGTTCTTGAATCTCTTCTCGAGCGAAGGTTTTGAGTAGATTTTCATCTTGCTAAGCTGCATCTGCATTTCTTTAATGCCTCTTTAAACTTCTGTGGTGGTGACTACGCATTCCATTTCAAAAGTATCTTTAGCCCTCAGCATAACTTCTTCCTGATAATGCCTTTTATTATCATAAATCTGCATATTTCATTTCCTTATTTTATGTCTTCAGTGGCGAGAAGCAGTAGCTTGTGATCAGAACCAAGTTTGACATGCGCTTTAGGGAAATGATCTAGCCACTCCACATTTGAATTTAGTTGAAGGCTTGAAGCCTTTAAACATTGGCTACTGGGCAAGGCCTTCAACAAATTTCAGGTTTATTGTTTCTTCTTACAAACCTCTTTCATTGTATTTTTGTCAACACCGACCTCTTTTAATCAGGCTATGAATTTTGGTAGTTTTTTTTTCGGTCGGATGAATTTTGGTAGTTTTTAAAAAGAGTTTTAGATTTTTGTTACTTTATTGGTTTTTTTTTTTTTTCTTTTGATAGTTTTATATGAGTTTTGAAGTTACCAACTTACCATTTCATCTACAACAAACTCACAAAACTCCAACACCAAAATATATTGACAAAAGGGACACAAGTTTATTTCATTAAAATTAAAAAATCAAGAACCGTCAAATTTTTTTTATCCTTAAAAAAAGAATGGAAATGAATTTTAGCTAAATATCAATTGATAAAAATGGAAATGAATGCAAAAAGAAATACAGTTAAAATAAATAAAAAAGTTACTGCATTTTTCGATAAACCTTTAAAAGATGGTTTTAAGTTTTTGTGTGAAAATTTATCTCAAAAACAAATTTATAGAGAATCTATTTTTCTAAAATCTTGATCGTCTAGAAAATAAATTTCTCACAAAGAAAAACAAAAAATTACTTTAAAAACACCAAAAACGCCATGTATATGGAATGTAGTATGCGTATTTAGTTACGACTATAATTGCCAGCTGAGAACTATTCATTAAGGTGGGCTCGAAATTAGACGGTGACATAGTGACGACACTAGCACAAACTACTAGGCTACAAATCGTGGTCAGCACCCCATAGTATTTACCTCTCTAAATTTAGTCTAAGACTTTATTTTTTACCATAAAGTCATAAACTATATAACTATCACTATTTAGTCAAATAAAATTGATTCGTGTGTAATAAGCATTCTTAAACCAAAAATTAGCGTTTGAAAAGTCGAAGAATTTTTTTTTTTTCATTTCTCTTTCTTTCTTTTACCGTCTTTTTTTCAAAAGACAAAAATGAAATTTAATAGAAATTTTAAATTCGTTAAAAATAATTTATTAGTAACAAAATGCGATTATTAAAATGCCAAATTTACAGTTGAAGATCACTAATTACCCGGTTCAATTGCATTTGCTAAATCC
Organism: Odontarrhena argentea; assembly: GCA_900406245.1. Lineage (NCBI taxonomy): Eukaryota > Viridiplantae > Streptophyta > Magnoliopsida > Brassicales > Brassicaceae > Odontarrhena > Odontarrhena argentea. Next base: position 982 of record OVAF01002798.1, on the reverse strand, counting down.
AGAGAGTTATATAGTCTGGTGTGAAAACTATATAGAGAAATAAAATTTAAGATTAAACCTAGAAAAGCAAATTGTTCTCAACCCACTAATGACTTAACCCGGTTATCCTTGTACAGAACCGGTTGGTTTTCTCTAGAAAGGTTTCTCTCTCTGCAATCTCCCCCAACTTTTGGTGTGGTCGGATTCTCGAAAAACCTCCTAAACCCTTTGAAGCTTCTAAAGAGCTTTTTGAATTCAAGAAATTGTTTTAAGTCACTCCAATGACGGTTCTGCACCGATTGTTACGAGCATCTCGGGCATGGCGTGGATCATTCTCCCATCCTAAATCCATGGTTCCATCTCACCCACGGCCACAAGACCTTCGTAGATGTCTCTATACCGGTACGATTCACCGTTTGATTCTCTAATAATTTGGCAACGACCCCTCGATTTCTGGGTGATTTTGATCGAATTCATTTAACTAGTTTTTGAAGAATAGAGAGCATGAAAAAATTTTCATATGATCCCACATAGGAATTTCGGGTTTCATATGTTGTTTTGTAGGAAATTTTAATTATCGGAATTGTACTTGGTGAGAATCATTGTCTATTCCTAAAAATGGAGTCTTTAATTTTTCAGGAGACTTTAAGCAGAGTAATTCAAATGTAGATCAAGTCTTGAGATCTTGTAGCACCCTAAACGATTCCCCATCCTTTTCCATGGGACCTGCGGTTTTGGGTACTCTCTTCAGTGTTGGAGCAATAGGAGTTGCTTATGCTGAATCGGAAGAGGTTTGGTAACATACAAAACAACAAAACCGAGTACCCGGTGTTGATGGATGAATTAGTCTGTCTATGTTACACGGTTTTTTTCATTGATTCTAGTTTTGTAACTTAATCTGTTGCAGGCTAATGACAAGTCATCTGCCCCTATTCATCCTCCACAAAACTATGTGGACATTGCCAAGAAAGAACGGGCTCGAATTGAAGAACTAATAAAAAGC
>OVAF01002797.1:395-10698 GCA_900406245.1 Odontarrhena argentea | reverse complement strand
CATCCATAAAATAAAGCCTTTGACGAGAGAAATCTTCCATTCTACTTTCTCTCTCTCTTTCTTTGTTCTCTCAAACATCCAAAGCAAAAACTTCACAAAAGGTAATAAGTTAGCACAAATAATTAATATTTTACTTTCATGTTCTTCATCATCATCAACTAGCTTTTCTCTTTCAGATTCCAATAATTTGAATCTTGTATATAATTAACACTAGCTTCCACTCTCAAGATTCTGTCTAGTGATTCTACCTTTTACTTTCATGTTTTAACAGAAGAAGAAGAAGAAGAGAAGATCAAGATTCATCAAGATGGCAAACCAAAGAATCAGTGAAGTCACAAACCATAACCATAATCATAACCATCTCCCTTATTCACTTCTTCATGGTCTCAACAACAATCCTCCACCTCCTGCTTTCATGTAACCAAATCTCTTAATCTTCTTTACATATAAAGCTTATCTTTTCTTCTTTAATTACATTTATATAGACATAAAGCTAATCAAGCTCATTTTTTCTTTTTCACATATATAAAACATAAAAGCTCACCATTTTGGTTTTTAAAATACTCAAATCTTGAGCTAAACATTTAAATGGGGTTTTCTTTGTTTGTATATCTTCATCAGTTTTTGTTTAAAAATCTTGAGCTAAAGAATTTTAAATGGGTTTGTTTGTTTATGACTCTTCAACTTGTCATTTTCTTAATAGCAATATAATATTTAATTTTGTAAGATAGTACATAGTCAACGAAAATCTATGGGTGAGAAACCGAAACTTCAAAAATGTGTCATATAGGCATAAATCCCTAATAGGTTTACATGTGTAAGTATGGCCTTAGATTAAATTATTTTACTGTTCTCCTTTATAATTTATATAATCTTAGTTGTAAGTTGTAACATACGAATATTCTTTCTGTACTTAATAAAAAAAAAAAAAATGGAAACAGTAACCAAGATGGATCCTCAAGCTTCGATTTTGGAGAGCTGGAAGAAGCAATTGTTCTGCAAGGTGTTAAGTATAGGAGCGACGATTCCAAGCCACGTAAGTCTCTCTCTTTCTCAATCTCATGACGTGATCTTTTCCTTAACAAACTCCCATAAATTAAATCATTAATGAAAAATGATAGTATAGTAAAAGAGAAAAAGCTGAGTCTGAACAAGTCTTGAGATAGGTTTTGGTGATGATACGGAGGCAAAAGAGAGCTTTGGATTGCGTGAACTTAATTTTATTTATTTTCTTTTAAAAAATAAAAATCTTTTTACCAACTCCCTAACCTCCTCTATATATATCAAAATATTGTGTCATGTTATAAATCGATCCACGTGATAAAATGATGTAATTAGATTATTAGGTTACAATTACACCCAAAAAACACACACACATGCAACACTATTAATGATGATTTTGTTTTTTTTTTTGATGATGATGCAACATTATTAATGATGATTATAAATGTAAAATTTTATAAGAAAATGTAATGATGAGAAATTAATAATGTTGCAGCTTTATATGGAGGAGGAGGAGCTACGACTCTGGAGATGTTCCCTTCATGGCCAATCAGAACTCACCAAACTCTTCCTACTGTACCCTTTCTTCTTCTTTGACTCTTTCTTCTTGTTTTTTCTCCTTTTCAGGCATTCCCCTCATTTCAATTTACATTAAATTAAATTAAATATTTTTATTCTGGTTTCTTTAAATAATAATGTTTCACATTTTACTCTCTCCTTTTATATATGTTTTCAGCTTCCTTCTTCTTCTTAACTATCTATTATTTTTATCTTCAAAACATGAAAGCGATTTTTAAAACTATACATTATATGTCAAATTGTATAGGCTAAGGTCAAATCTCATCTCTAAATTCTATATTTATCTTGAATTTGTATTCCTTTGAATGTGTATAGTTTTACATTTTAAAGTATACTTTCTCTGACTTTTTTACTAATGATTTATATGTTTGAATATGTGTAGGGGAGTTCAAAGTCAGGAGGAGAGAGCTCAGATTCAGGATCAGCTAATTTCTCAGGCAAAGCTGAAAGTCAACAACCAGATTCTCCGATGAGTAGCAAACACCAAAATCATCATCTCATGCTTCAACAACATCATAATAATAACAACAATATGGCAAACTCANTGAGTAGCAAACACCAAAATCATCATCTCATGCTTCAACAACATCATAATAATAACAATATGGCAAACTCTATAAGTTCAACTTCTGGACTTCCCTCTACTTCTCGGACTCCAAATCCTCCTAAACCTTCTGAAGATAAGGTACTCACTAATTACCTCTACTCATTAATCATAATCATCATGTAACATGCATGGTTTGATCTTTGATGCATGTACATGATATGTTGTATCATTACTTTTCTGAGTTTTCTCTCTTTCCTTGTCATGTTGAATATTATATACATGCACATGCATTTCATATTTGTATAAGTCCTAACAAATCTTACAATAAAACAAAAAACATACACAGATCCCAAAAAGGAAACGGATCAGAGAAAAAAAAAAAAATCAGATTTTCTTTTTGACCTCTCAAATCGTTGAATGTAAAAAAAGACAAATTTAAAATACATCCCGAAAAAGGGAAATCATGCAGAATCTTTTTTTATAGGATTAACATATTTTATGAAAATATGTATGCATGGTTTATTGTGGATATTTATGAGATGAGTGAATATTAACTTACACAGTTTACTTTTGGGGACTGAAATAATTTCTGTATTCATCTTTGTTCTTCTGACATGGCAGAGGAAGGCTACAACTTCAGGCAAACAACTTGATGCTAAGGTACTTTAACGTTTCCTCTTCATTTATTTCAATTCAATTCAAATTCTTACACATTTATTATTATCATTAGATTCCCCCCTAGGAGACACATACATTTTTAATATTTCCTTTTTTATAACTAGTTTCCAATTTAACTAGTTAATATCTTGTCTAAAAATGATTTGATTCAGACATTAAGACGTTTGGCCCAAAATAGAGAAGCTGCTCGTAAAAGCCGTCTCAGGAAAAAGGTAACCATTAAAACAATTTTTCAGTCTTTTCACATCAAAATCATTATCAGTTATTTATTTTTCCTGTTTATACATTACTATATCCAAACAATAATGCTATTTAGTGGAGTAGTACTTGTTTTTCTTTTTCTTTTGAAAATTAAGCACAGTTATATACAGTAGCTAGCTTTTAATTTATTCATTTACCTACCATTTACTAGTCATATATAATTAATGTGTAAACGTACAATTGCCATGCACGTACGGACTTTGATTTTTCACTCATTCACTAATGATGTTTCTGATTTTTTTAACCTAATGTTATTATTTGATAATAATTAACAAATGTGCATTATATTGTTTGAGCAGGCTTATGTGCAACAGCTAGAATCAAGTAGGATCAAGCTTTCCCAATTGGAGCAAGAACTACAACGAGCTCGTTCTCAGGTTCAAAATTAAATAATATATATTCTTCTAATCTTATAACCAATTGTCGAATTTCTTATTTAATTAATAATTGATCAGAAGTTAATATATAGTTTATATGTTGATGGTAGGGGCTGTTTATGGGTGGATGTGGTCCACCAGGACCTAACATCACTTCCGGTACATAAAAACCTAAAACACCAATTGTGGAATTATTTCATTAAATTATTGGTTAGACCAACAATTAAAGACATAATTAATTACTTTCAGGAGCTGCAATATTTGATATGGAATATGGGAGATGGCTAGAGGATGATAACCGCCATATGTCCGAGATCCGAACCGGTCTTCAAGCTCATTTATCCGACAATGATTTAAGGTTGATTGTTGACGGTTACATTGCTCATTTCGACGAGATATTCCAATTAAAAGCCGTGGCCGCGAAAGCTGATGTTTTCCACCTCATTATCGGAACATGGATGTCCCCGGCTGAGCGCTGTTTTATTTGGATGGCCGGTTTTCGTCCATCCGACCTCATCAAGGTATATCAAAGTGATTAATTGTGAAAATATTTGAACTATAATTCTGAACTAAAAAGACTAATTAATTAATGTGATGGGGTTTTTTTGTAAGATATTGGTGTCACAAATGGATTTATTGACGGAGCAACAACTGATGGGGATTTATAGCCTACAACACTCGTCGCAACAAGCAGAGGAGGCTCTCTCGCAAGGCCTCGAACAACTTCAGCAATCTCTCATCGATACTCTCGCCGCCTCGCCCGTCATCGATGGAATGCAACAAATGGCCGTGGCTCTAGGCAAAATCTCTAATCTCGAAGGCTTTATTCGCCAGGTACCATTTTCTCATCACTTGTGTTACATATGTAGAACCTTTAATGTGTTATCAGTTGGGTAAAATTTTGGGAACATATATTCTATACATTAATTGATTGTTATAAATTTGGTATATAAGTGCATATGTTTTTGCGTACATATATGTACAAACATATGGGTTGGCTAAATTTGTCTAATGGAAAAAAAAAAAGAAAAAAAAAATTTGATCAAATGTTGCTTTCACGTATTGTCTGTTTGTGGATTATGCCCCCCATTGGCCATGTCTTTATAGTTCCTTTTCCTCGTCTCTATTTTTTTTTTGTTTTCTCCTGTTATATAATAAGATATATTGTTCTTTTGGTCTTTGATTTAATTATTCCAAAGAGCCAAATTTCTTTCACCAACTTGTTTTTATATACTAAATAGCTGAGAAAAAAACAAAGAGAATATTTTAAAAGTATTCTTCCATCTCTTTCAGAGTTTTTTGAAAACTCAATGAAATACATATTTTATTGTTTTCAGACCATTCGGATCAACTTAATTATTCTTTTCACATAGCTATTAATTACAAGTTATGGACTAGTCTAATACCCATTAGCCCACCAAGCTATGTATTAGGTCTGCCAATATATATATATATATATATTTTAATAATTCTATCAAAAGAATTGGTGAGTTTAAAATGTTAGTTGAGTAAATAAAACTGTGATTACTAGTTAAACNCTAATACCCATTAGCCCACCAAGCTATGTATTAGGTCTGCCAATATATATATATATATTTTAATAATTCTATCAAAAGAATTGGTGAGTTTAAAATGTTAGTTGAGTAAATAAAACTGTGATTACTAGTTAAATTTTTTTTTTTTTTTACGTTTTTGTTGTTAATAGGCTGATAACTTGAGGCAGCAGACCGTTCACCAGCTGCGACGGATACTGACCGTTCGGCAAGCGGCACGATGTTTTCTAGTCATCGGAGAGTATTACGGACGGCTCAGAGCTCTTAGCTCTCTTTGGTTGTCTCGTCCACGAGAGTAAGTCACATTCACTATGCATATATTTGTACATAATTTCATAAATGAGTGCTTTGTTGAAATATTATTTTTAATTTGGGAATTATCACTCTGAATATATATAGGAACCTGATAAGTGATGAAACATCTTGCCAAACGACGACGGATTTGCAGATTGTTCAGTCATCGCGGAACCACCACTTCTCCAATTTCTGATTTGAAATGGAGTCCCTATAACTAAAATGGCCATGTTTCATTGTCTTAGCTTCGCTCATCTATCGGCCACTAGCTGTATTTTCTTTAAGGTGTACTAGAAAAGATAGAATCTTATTTTTCACCTTTGTTATATTTTAAAAATGTAGTTTTATGCTATGATCGAAATTAAGGTACCTCAACGTAAATGGAACCCATTTATATGCTCAACAGAAACGAGAGAAAAGATGAACAACATCTCGGTTAACTATTTTTAGTTTGTTTACTATAGGTGGTTCTTTTATTTTCTCTATGTATGTGTAAATGATCATTAATGACATAATTTGTCACTAGAGACTATATATACTATAGTTTATAGTTTTTATAAGAAACTTGGCTAGTGACAGTTTGGGGAAATATCCTAAAACACTCTGATTTTTCACATGTACATGCAAGTACACAGTATATAATTAGTAGACTACCAATGAAATATTTTTCTCCCTAAGATTTACTTAGTGATTGTGTATATATATTCAATAAGTAAGTTTTCAAAACGAACAAAATACTACGTAACAAATAAATTGCATGTAGATTGTTAAGATACACACAATCCATTCTTCTTATCAAAAAAATAAAAAGAATTTAAATAATAAAATTAGATTTGAGGTATGTTTCGATTCTGGGACTGGTGGGTTATGGGCTCACCACGTTTCCGTTGTGCTACTCTGATACACTTGGTAATAATAATATTTTTTAAAATATATAATCCTTATCTAAAATTTGGGCATAGTTTAACTTTTATTTTAATATAAATGTAAGTAACTATAATTTTTTTTTTTTTGTAAATTAAGTACAACAAATGAATATATGTATACTTTTATATAAATGAACAAAATGTATTTTTAAAGATAGATTAAAATTTTAATTCATTAACCATTTTAGTTAAATTTCTCTATAGTAGTTTTACTTTCTAAAAGATAACATCTACAAATAAATTTTGTAAATTGAGAAAACTTGTAAAACACCTCTAAATTTGTTTTTGCAGGATTTAAAATTTTTATAAACCTTTCTTATAACTGAGTTTCTAATAATTTTGAAACTTTTGTCTATGTACTATTTTTGGTATAAAAAAAAACTAAAAGTGATGTTCTAAAAATGTTTCTTCAATTGTGTTTATTAATAGATTTCATTTGTCACGATGGCCATACTTTTAGCAAAAATATTATACATATGGCATCAATATGACTAGAAAAAGGATATAGCTAGCCATCTTCTTGTTGTGAATCATGATTTATTCAACTTATTGACAAAGTGTTTCTGGTGGTGAAGATTTATAGATAAGTTCAATTCTGAAAATAAGTTATTTTGATTTGTTATTGTCTCAATATAGGCTCCCATCTCTGTATATATAAATAAGTTATTCAAATGCATATATAATATACAGTATTCAAATTCTAAAAATCATTGTTTCTAATTCTTTTTTTAATATGCGTGATTCTTATATATTACTCAAAATCCATTCAAAATCTGACTTCGTTTGCCAAAAATTAAAACATAGATAGCTACAATTTTATTTTATTTTCTTTATTAATGTAGGTTTTTTTTTGTCAATATTTTTATCATATTTTGGTCCAAAACATTGTTATTTTCCTTAATTATTCTTTAATAAAAAACATTGTTATTTATCTCACTTTTCATTGATACGACCCAGATATAATAGTAACGGGCCTTAACTTGACCAGGCCCATCAATATGATCTAGGAACATAGATAAGAAGTGTTATAAAAAAAATCAAATTTTCTCGGATAAAGTACCGAACCAGTTTCCAAACTCTAATTACTTTTTGTTCTTGTTTACCGTTTCCAAACTCTTGAATACAACTCGTTCAAGAAAGTCCAACTTCAACTTCATTTGGTTTGCAGAGAGATTCATAGCGAATGGAAACAGCAAAACGTAGAACGATTTCAACGATCGTCAGCAAACTAAGCTCCGTCTCCGAACAAACAAGATCCGCCGCTTTATCCGAGCTCCGACTCATCTCAAAACAAGATCCAGAATCTCGTCAAATGATCGCCGACGCCGGAGCAATCCCTTACCTCTCCGAGACTCTCTACTCTTCGTCCCACTCCTCTCAAGAAAACGCCGCCGCCACTCTCCTCAATCTCTCAATCTCCTCTCGCGAATCGCTAATGTCATCACGCGGATTACTCGACGCGCTTTCTCACGCGCTTCGTCAGCACGACTCCTCAACTTCCGCCGCCGCTGTACAATCCTCCGCCGCCACGATTTATAGTCTCTTAATCGGCGAAGAATCGTACCGTCCGATCGTCGGATCTAAACGAGATATCATCTTCTCTCTTATACACATCATTCGGTATCCAGATTCGCATCCTAGATCGATCAAGGATTCGTTGAAAGCTCTCTTCGCGATCGCGCTTTATCCGATGAATCGCTCCACGATGATCTCTCTCGGTGCGATTCCGGCTCTGTTCTCGTTGATCTTGAAAGATTCACGGTGTGGGATTGTGGAAGATGCTACGGCGGTTATGGCGCAAGTTGCTGGATGTGAGGAGAGTGAACAAGGGATGAGGAAAGTTTCAGGAGCTAGTGTTCTTGCTGATTTGTTGGATCCTTGTACTGGCTCGAGCTTAAGGATCAAGGAGAATGTTGTTGGAGGGCTTTTGAATCTGGCGAGATGTGGAGGAGAGGAAGCGAGATCGGAAGTTGCGGCTGCGGTTGCTTCTGGTGCTGATGAAGGAGCTATGGAAGGGATTGCGTTTGTAGCTGAGAATGGAAGTGTGAAAGGAAGGAAGAAAGCCATTGATTTGTTGAAGCTCGTTGTCGGTAACAATGGCGATTCGCGGTTTGATTATCTGATCAATGAGAATCCAAGTAGTAGAAGTAGCTGATGGGTGATGATGCACAAATTTATCTGATTATTGTTTGGTTTTGCTACCCAATCTAATGTCTTCATTCATACACTTTGTATTATACATATGTAGTGTGATATGTCATTGTACACTTTGAACATATAATGGTTTTATACAGAAATCAATCAAACAGTGAAAAAATAAATCAAATTTTATGCTACTATCAGATGGTGAGATCAAGAACTGGTTTATACAGATTTTGTTCTTCCCCGAGCAATAGTGCGCGTAGAACGGCATCGCAAATGCCATCGTAGTGTATGATGAGATGTCCACCTTGGGGAATTTCGTGGTAGTTGATCAAAGGTTGTTTCTGGAGAATGCATCTTTGGAGTTGAAATGGAACCACTTTGTCTTCTTTGCCATGCCAGATGTGAACAGGGCTCTCTTGAGTAATGTTTAGATCTGCGGGTTCAAAGTCCCATCGCCCGAAACAAGCCACGAAATCATCCCTTAGAGTATTGAAAACTTCTCTTTCCTGTAGCTTATCCTATATGGTATATAAAGATATACATCTATATTGTCACTACTGAATAAAACTCCCACATAATGCAAGACAAGTTGGAAGAGTGACCTTAGTAAGCATGGGAAAACCAGTGGTTCGCTTGAGTATCTCCATGTCGTGGCTGTTGAAGTAGACCGGATTGCTTTCAAGAACCGAACTAGATGATGGGAAGACCTTTTGAATAATCCACCAATGTAACAGTCCAGGTGCATATTTTGATATCCTCAAACACCATTTGAGAATTCCTCTCCTGTAATCTTTCTTGATAAGCTTCTTAGGAAGGGAGGGCCACCGATAATTCACAACCGGAGCAACAAAAGCCACGCCGGATAGCCTCTGAGGTATGTGTTTAAGGCAACCCCAAGTAGGGTAAGATCCCATGGAAACTCCAATCAGGTAAAACTTGGTTCCTAAATCCAGCTGGTCAGCAAGTTCTACGATGTCATCGACTTCGCTTTGCATCGAACGTTTTATGTTTGAATCCGATTCGTCATATCCAGCACGGTCGTAGAATAGAAGATACACACCCAGCTCCTCTATCAGCTCCTGAAAAACTATGTCCAAGTAAGAATTTTTTCGTTCTTTGTTTATCATCTCAAGGATCACAAAATAAAATAAAATAAAATAAAATACAGAGGACTTTTCTAACATCCAGAGAAAATCTAAAGATATTTTCTTTTACTTTTGAGGCAGAGAAGTTCATATCTTTGGAGCTTCCAAAGCCATGAACAAGAACGATCTTGTATTTAGCCTTTTCTTTTGGAACTCCTGTTTCTCTATAAGCTAAGAATCTCCCATCACGAAGCTTTACTCTATTCGACATCGAAGAAGAATCCTCCATCAAATTTCGATACAGTCACTACAAGAAGAGGCCGATTTTAGCAATAAGCAAACATATTCTTACCACTCAAAATGAAATCGGGTTTGAGAATGGCAAAAGCAAGAACATACCTGAGTACCAAATAATTGCTTTAAAATCTGGGAGGAACACAAAAATGGTTTGAATGGTCAAAGGGGCTGATCTTTTATGTGCCCAAGATGATGATTTGATAAAAAAAACAATGGCAACTTGTAAGAAAAGCAAATAGCCTCCTTTCCTTGGTGGATTTGAATGAATTGAATAAAGAAATCAGAAGACAGAGCAAATATTCTTCTTCTGATGTTTAACAAAAAGAAAATATTCTTCTTGTGATTCTCTTGGCTAAAACCATTCTTCAGATTTTATCCTTTTCATTGACTTATATTACAACATTGGTGAAACCCAAGACGTCACCACAAGTGCCAAATCATCAATATCAGACTTGTTTCTTCCACAAGTTAGCTTTACCAACGAATTCGGAAACTTGCCATCATAATTCCTTTTGGATATACCGATATAGTAATTGCCCAAAGTGTTTTTTTTTTTTTT
>OVAF01002794.1:0-14453 GCA_900406245.1 Odontarrhena argentea | reverse complement strand
CGCTGTTATCAGCACTGCCCTCAAGATCTTTTGCCTGTCTGATGATGAAGACGGTGGCGGTGAGTTGAGAGGAACCGGCGATTCGGCCGGAGCAGCGGAGACGGTGTCATTTGGGAAAAAAGTTTCGATGTTTCGAGGAGAATCGGATTGAGAAAAGGTATGGCAAGGGAAAACGAGAATCAGAGACAAGAAAATTAAGGTTAGCCATGGCTGCTTCAACATGGCAGCCATGGAAATTTAACTCATCTGCCCACAAAATTTTAACGTCTTTTTGTTTGATTTTCTTGTTTCAAAAATACAGTTTCAGGAACTCTGTAGAAATATACTTTAAGGGTTTTGAGTTTTGTGTGTGACTTTGGGTATTGGATTGTTGACGTCGTCGGCAAGCAGAGTTGTTGATCTGTTCTGTACGAATTTGAGCGTATTTACGAGATTACCAAAACGCCCTTCTAATCCAACTAAACCCGTGTATAATACAGGGGTGTTTTGGTCATTTTTTTGGATTTATCAGAATCTCCGTTTTAAAGACTTCCTCTACTGGAAGAAGATCTTGTTGTGCCGTGAACGAAGTTTTTATGGTTGGTGGGGTTGACATTAAATTTGACTTAGTCTGAATCGGTGCTTTTTTTGCTTTTGACGAATGAGTTTAACTCAATCAATAATATTCTTAGTTAGGTGTCGAAATATTTGAGATTTTCTTCTTCATTTCATCCACTAACTTTTTAATTTACGTAAAACAAATATTATTATAATGAAAGTACATTTGAACTCAATGAAATAAGGATAGGATGTAACTATATGAACAAAAATGTTTAGAATAAATAATCAATTTTTTGGACGTGGATGATAACACGATGGTTGTTGTTTTGATAGAGGATATTTGCTGATCCTTCGGCTACAGAAGCCCTGTTATTTTGGCAGTCGCAATGACCACGACCGTGATACGCGATTGCGACAGCGATCCGCGATTAAGTATTTGTGTTTTGTTGGCAGTCGTAGCGACCGCGACTTGCGACTAAATATTACAATCGTAGTTGCATCGCTAAAATTCTGAGCTATTGAAAATTGCAGTTGCGGATCGCTGCGATCAGTCGCGGATCGCAGTCGCTGCAACTATCAAAAGAACAGAGCATAAAACAAAGATGTACTCCATAATGCTTCATGAGTTCAATCTTAAAGACCTTAGTTTCCAACATCTTTTGGATGGAACTGGCTTTTGATCCTCGCATCATATATGTGAATGGGACCTTAACACGTTGTATCGAAAATCCGTATCCGAAGTGGATCCGAACCTAGAACCGAATTGGTATCCGAAACATAATTTAATTCAAAAATATATGGGTTCCAGGTCGATTATGTTCGATTAGTTTGAGTAATTTTACAATTTTATCTTTAATTTTCATAATTAGTTCATTTAGGTTGAGTAGTTCTTGTATATTCAAGTAAAAATAAATATTTTATTTACTTTAATTACACGGCTTTTTGGTACATTCGGATCTTTTTGGTTACTTTAAATGTAATTTACAACTCTAATATCCATATCCAACCCGAAAATAACAGTATCTGGGGTCCGAAAAAAATCCGAATCGAATCAAAAAATTTCTGATAAAACCCGAACCGGACCCGAACATCAAATCAAATATACATGAATGAAGTCTTTGATCCTAGCACCAAAAAACCCAAAAGAACCGAAGTGAATAAACCATATAATCCAAATGCCCAAGACTAGTCTGAAACCACAATAATGAGAAATGAGAATCAGTCATGATTTAAAGTCATGGGAGACCCAAAGATTTTTTAACCCCTGATTAGAATCATGGAAGGTTCTATAACCGACAAGTTTTTCTCCCTCAGATTCGTTTTGGGTTTCAGTTCATTTCTTTATCGTCTACGGTCCAACATGGCCATTTACGTTTAAGATGGCAGGTAGACCAGTCGACGTCGCACGCACGTCCATATTTACATGTTTTTTCTTGTGTGTCAAGACGAAACATCAGTTTGAATATAGTAGAACTTCTATAAAGTAATATTTGATAAACTGATAATCATTATAATTAATAACTTTATTTAATTTGAATTGGAGCTGTGTAAATATTGATTAAATTTGATAAGTTAATAAGGTTATATTTTTAGCATTTTTATATAAAGTATGATCTCATATTTACAATGATCTCTAATATCTAAGACCACATACAAAAATATTTATGTTGTTTGTTTTTTTTCAAACTATAAAATATATATTGAATTAATCATTTTTAGTGTACTATTACAAAAGTTTATATGATTAGCTTTTTAATTGACACTAGGTTACTGTCCGCGCCATGCGCGGGTTCAATGTGATATTAATATATTTGTATATATTGAATTTAAAAGATGACTATATATTTTGTACGTTTAAAATTATTATTTTATTTACGGATTGAGGGAGTAATTTTATGCTATAATTTTCGTTTGGGTATTTGTTATGATCTCTTTGGATTTTGAATTATTGTTATTGATAATCTAATAAATTTGAGAATATGGATACAAATATAACAAAATACATTACCTAGAATTAAGCAAACGAAAAAATCTTCTTGGGAATAAAAAATATTGAATATAAATAAGATATATATTCAAAACTCTTTAGCGTTTAATAATGTATATATTGAAATATAAAAATATACAAATTTATAAATATATGAATTGTATAATATAATTGGAATGAATGAAACTATACAATTTGGATTATTATTTTTCGATTAATATATTAGGATAAAAGAAAAATTTATAATTTGGATTATTATTGATCCATTAATATATTGGATTTTAGAGAAAATGTAAAATTTCTACAATTTAATGTGTGGTGAAGGATATATATTATTTTTCTAATCTATAAATGAAAAAAATAGAATGAAATTTAATGAACGAAAAATAAGGTAATAAAATAAATGTAAAACAAAAAATATCGGACAAAAAGGATTAAATTTGGATAGAATCTTTTTTAAAAATAAAATATGTTAAAATGGTCATGTCACAGTTACACGTCACATTTCTTTTCGCCAAGTCAACATTCATTATGATACAAAGATTTTATAATATTTTACAGATTATAACTGATTCTTCAGACCTTATCATTTTGACATATATTGTGATATTTTTATATATATAAAAAGACATATTGTGATATCATTATCTAGAGAGTACTCTGAGGTTATTAATAATTTTGAACTTCAAAACACGTTTTATTTGTATCTAAATAGTAAAATATTATTCATATTTATTTTATTGCTGTAGCTAATATTACTATCTTAACTTTGAGTTCATGCATACTACCATGATAAGTTATTTTAAATTTTTAATACAAAATCTTTGAACATTTTTCTTAACATCATAGTTTGTACAAAATTGCTCTCTAGATTTCTATAAATTAATAAATTTTTAAATTCAACAGTATTAATGTATAGAGATTTTTATTTTAAATAAATAAATATTAAAATTAAATAATATTTTTAATATATAATTTTTTTGACATGACCTAATTTTTTACATGTTTTTAAGAGAGTTAAAAAAAAAAAAGGGTGTATATGATTGTCGGTCATGAGAAAAAGAGTATTTGAATTGTCACACATGAATGATTGGGCCACAAGCATAAAAGGTCACATTCATGACAAAACGTTCAAAATTCTAAAATTTTGACTGTATTTACATATAGATAATAGATCCATTAATTTAACTTTCAGACTTACGAGTTACGAGAAGATTAAGAATAGAGAAAAATTCATATCTACCCAATTTTTCATACCCATAACCACTTTTACCCAGCGTCCCCCATTTTAACCACATATACCCAGCCAAAAAAACCAAAAGTCTAAAATACCCATCTATCTCTTTATCTCTTTTATGTGATTCTTTTAGGGATTTTCTCCACCGACAAACACAAAATTGAAAGACGATGACGATGAAGGAGATGGCGATGAAAGACGAATCGATTAAAGAGAGAGAGAGTTTCGATCTGATGTGCTAAAGCTACGACGCTTCTCTGTTGTAAGCTCTTCCGTTGTCTCCGCCTTCTTCACTTCCCTTTAACGCTGCGCTTGCCTCAACCTCACCACCACCGATCCCGATGATGATGGACCCGAGACTAGAGACAGCTTCGTGGATCAATTCATCTTATGAGCATTTAATCAGTAAGAATATCCATGGAGATTTGTACTTGTTATTAACTTGGACCTTGTAATTTTCGAAATCAATTCGACTGAAATCTCAGACTAGTCGTTGTTCGTTCATGGATGAGGAGGCGGTGAAACAGCCAGGTTTATATTTTAATTTAGATTTTCCCTTTGTTTTAGTTTATGACAATATGTTGTAAATCAATGTTGAAATGAAAGAGGGAGAGAAGTTTGTAAATTACAGTTTAGATTACCCTTTGTGCTATGTCTGTTTTGAGTTAATACAATAATCTTGAAACACGTGGCTGAAATAAGAGAGGATTGGGAAGCTTGTATTTGTTTTTGGAGAAACTTTGTCTCAAAGCAGAGAACTGAGAGAAGTGGCCGTGAACATGACGGTGAAAAGGGTATGAAGCAATTTGTCGCAGATATTGTTTACAATGATATGTTTTCTCTTTTGGTCTTAGTGGGCTCTACTTTAAACGCAGCCACGTCTCCTTCCTCTCACCTATGGGAGAATCACATGGGTCGGTTGAATAGTTTAGTCTGTATAAATACATAATTATGCAAAGTGTGCTAAATAGCTAGATTTCTACTTCGTCTCGAGTTAGTAAATTTTCGTGTTGAAAATGTTGGCTGTAACATGGCTATAAGCGAGCTATAAATGTTGCTATAAGCCAGCTATAATCTCTAAACCAAAGTAGCAGATGTGGCTATAAGATGGCTATAAAAGGCAGCTATAATGTTGCTATAAACCAGCTATAAGGCTGCTATAACCCATCTGGAACAACAAAAAAACAGCTATAATAATCTGTATAAGATGGCTATAAGCCAGCTATAAGATGGCTATAAAATGGTTTTAAGATGGTTTTAAGATGGCTATAAGTCAGCTATAAGATGGTTTTAAGATGGCTATAAGATGGCTATAAGCCAGCTATAAGATGGCTATAAGCCAGCTATAAGATGGCTATAAGATGGTTTTAAGATGGTTTTAAGATGGCTATAAGATGGCTATAAGCCAGCTATAAGATGGTTTTAAGATGGCTATAAGATGGCTATAAGCCAGCTATAATCTCTAAACCAAAGTAGCAGAGGTGGCTATAAGATGGCTATAAAAGGCAGCTATAATGTTGCTATAAGCCGACTATAAGGCTGCTATAACCCATATGGAACAACAAAAAAACAGCTATAATCTCTATAAGATGGCTATAAGCCAGCTATAAGATGGCTATAAAATGGTTTTAAGATGGTTTTAAGATGGCTATAAGATGGCTATAAGCCAGCTATAAGATGGTTTTAAGATGGCTATAAGATGGCTATAAGCCAGCTATAATCTCTAAACCAAAGTAGCAGAGGTGGCTATAAGATGGCTGTAAAAGGCGGCTATAAGATGGCTGTAAGCCAGCTATAAGGCTGCTATAACCCATCTGGAACAACAAAAAAAACAGCTATAATCTCTGTAAGATGGCTATAAGCCAGCTATAAGATGGCTATAAAATGGTTTTAAGATGGTTTTAAGATGGCTATAAGATGGCTATAAGCCAGCTATAAGATGGTTTTAAGATAGCTATAAGATGGCTATAAGCCAGCTATAAGGCTGCTATAAGATGGTTTTAAGATGGCTATAAGCCAGCTATAAGATGGTTTTAAGATGGCTATAAGATGGCTATAAAATGGTTTTAAGATGGTTTTAAGATGGCTATAAGATGGGTATAAGCCAGCTATAATATGGTTTTAAGATAGCTATAAGATGGCTATAAGCCAGCTATAAGATGGTTTTAAGATAGCTATAAGGCTGCTATAAGATAGCTATAAGATATTTATTTATTGTTTACATAGAAATTTCTTAGAAACGCTTTAAAATATTTATTTATTCACTTATTTAAAACTCTTGCAATGTAAAATACAAAATAGAAAAGGTTAACTTGTAGACTGAAGTTGAATAGAATACAGATAACCAAACACCATAACTAAAATGTGACAGCTTTTAATAAGGCTTCATAGATTGTGCAACATTGTGCATCTCTTGACGAAGAAAACCAACAATTAGGAAATGCATGTACAAGACCAGAGTCTTCTCCAACACAGATGCTCACATCAATGACTCGTTTAGATCCCCGTTTCAAGTGCATCATTTTTTGTTTTATTTTGTGGTGAGAAGATGGACGAGAAGCCATTGATGGCGGATTGAAATAAGAGTCCTTGCCGCAGAGAGAGAGAGAGAGCCATCTGCTGGAATCTTCTTTTGAATAATGGATGAGCTCCTTAACATCTTGTAATTAGAACCAACCAGAGGAGAAAGCAACCCGAAACAAACCTAAAGACAACAAACTCCTCATTACGGATTCGTTACAAACAAATAATTGTAAAATTATATGAGACTTAGTGCTACGTATAAACAACAATAATTGTAAAGTGTACACTCACCATATTCATTACGTGTATGTTAATTGCTATTTAATAAAATCCAAGTTTATTGTTGCTATTGGGCCAATAACACACGACATTCTCAGCTGATCAAAAAGAGCAGGATAAAGAATCTCTGTTTTTAGTCCTTGATACATTCTCTGCACAACAACTATCAAAAGCTTCACAGCTACAAATCTCAAGTACAGACGAAGAAAAAAGACACATCTTATTTAATCTTCTAAAATCAAAATTTGTATATCTCACTAAAAATTCAACATCATGATTCATAAATACCTCGTACAAAGCTCCTCTATTGAATGTTCCATCTACAACTTTTTCACCTCTTTCTTGTATTAAAAATCCCTAAGGAGAGCATGCCAAGAATCATCCTTCTGTGTTGCTAATTGTCATCACTGTCATCGCCGTATTGCCACATCGCGTTGTCTCTGAATCCGTAGACGAGGAGGAGATTAGGTTTAGATCGATTTGGGGATTTCGGAATCCAACAATACATAGTTGTTTGTGAGATTGAATTGTCGTGAGAGAGATCTGTTGTAACTGAGTAGAGATCGGCGTTGGCGAATGATTGCCGGAGAATGAAAATCTCTCGACACCGTGTAGATGAAGCTGAAACTTATTTGGAGAGAGAAAGTAATTTTAAGAGGAGGGTATAATGGTATTAACATATAAGATTTGGGTATGGGTGATTAAGTGAAAAGGAAGGTGGGTATATTTGAATTTGGGTATGAGAAAATGGGTATATCTAACAATTTCTCTTAAGGATATCATTAGTCAATGTCATTTATGATTAGCTCAGCTATAAATTGATCACCCCATGGCCCATGCAAGCAATTGTCACACTCTCTCTCACTTAAAACAAGCAAAACAATTTTGTAAAAGTTTATATAACTGAAGTGTTTCAAAGATGTTTGGATTTGGATTCGGATGCTTCATCACTATTCTATCATGTGCGGCAATGATTGTTCAGGCGGCTATTGGTATTGCCACAGTTTTAGGATATCTCTGAGGTACTTAATGTTTACCTCTTAATAAGTGTATGGGTCCTTATGAAATAAAAGAAAAGACTATATGGGTTCATGAATTGTAATCGTTCGACTTAAAAGTTCTTAAGGAAAAATAAAATAAAAATTGCTTCTTATTTCCTTTATCTATTATGTTCTCAATTTCATTTTGGTGTGTGTAACACTTTGCCTCCTAATGCTACATTTATTAGTCATGTAACTTAATTTTGTACATGTAATATTGTTTTACGCTCATCCAAACTTTAAAAAATGTAACTAGATGATCCTCACTTATTTATTCTATATATGGAATATATCTACTTGAACAAGGCTCCTAACTCTTTCTGATCGATTTTGGTTACTTTCTCTGGTATTTACATATAATGTGAATAAGTTGTTGCTCAATTGGTATATATAACAAAGGTTTCATGTGGTGACCAAAAAAAAAAAAAAAAGGTTTCATGTAATTTTAGCCTTTGTTGTAGTATACATTAAATCAACACAATTCCATTTTTTTAATTAAACAAGTAGCTAGGACAACAAAGGTATATTTTTTTTGTAAAAACTACTAAATATAATGTTTCGTTAATTAAAAAAAGATTGTTATGTGAAATTCCAGTATATGAAGAGCTTCGTTTAGGCTTTAGCTCTCTTATGTAAACTCTACCAGCAAACCATCTATGTTTTATGAATTGTAAAACGCATCTGCGACCAAAACTATTAAACATTTTTAAAAAATTTTATATATAATTGCCTTTCTTGATTAGTGATCACCGGTATGACAACACCTACACCATTTGGTTTGGATCTCCATAATCACTCCATCAATTCTAGACCATGCTATGTTTTTCATCTTGAGTTCACTCCATCAATTCTAGACCATGCTATGTTTTTCATTTTGGGTTCTAAAGCGTTACTATTATTTTCTTTCTCACCTTTTTAAAACGATGTAATAAGTCTCTTGTAAGAAAATAATTTGTTAAATTTAATTTTACATAACAACAAAATGTAAAGAACCGGAGCGTCACCTCTAGCTATTTGGAAAGAAAACAATACTAGTATAGTAAACACACAAAGTTTTATCTCAATAGATGTATATATATTGTTCCAACTCACCAAGGTAAGATATAAAACGTTCAGCAAATACTATATCATAGACATGTATTACTTTGTATCCCACTATTCTTTAGATAATGTATATGGTAACACACATGCATCTGAACCCAAAAAACCATAGAAATAGCAAACTAGTCACTACGTACGCACAACATATATGCATCTTCAAATTGATAAACCGATCAATGACCAGGTATATTTTCACATCTTTTGGTGGTGGTGCACTTCCTGACCCCTTGAGACGTTACACAGGTATTGACGGTCGTGCAACTAACTACAAAAAAAAAGTTGATTTGTATCATTTAAATTTGATGTATTTTTCCCACGATGGATGATGTAAACATGTTGTATCACTTTTTAAGCAACTAATATAAATATTTGTATCGCTTGTTATAACTAATACTCCCTCTGTTTCTCAATATAAGATGTTTTGAAGGTTTTTTTTTGTTTCAAAATATAAGATTTTTCCAAATCCAATGATAAAAAGTAGATATCATTTAATGAAAAAGTAAAAAGCACACGTTGAACATTGTGATCTTTCATATTTCTATTCAATTGTTTTTTGGTTTTTACATCATTATTCACTTTTTCTCATTAAATGTAAAGAAAAGATAATAATTTTTTTTAGAAAACATAAAAAATAAATATTATCTTAATCTGCGTGCTTTTAACTAAAACATCTTATATTGAGAAACAGAGGGAGTATAATTGTATATCAATTGCAATAAATGATGTTAAATTTTGTATCACTTTGTGTAAATGATTTTAATGTTTGTATCAATTAATATAAATTAATGATGTGAAAAAGAATAATATATCATAACTATAACTAATATAAAATATTACTACAATTTGTATATAATTAATGCTAAATTTATAATCGATGTTCTTTTACGATTCTAATATATATGTCATTTATAATAACCATTGGTCTAAAATATGGGATCCTAGCCGACTAATTATCCAACTAGGCGCTCAATAATAATGACATGATATGATTATACTAATTATACCCAGATCAGTTCACTTAATTGGGCAGCCATGTATGTAAACAACCATTTTACTCGGTCAATCAAATTTTTTATCCAATTATTGCCGATTGATTGAAAAAATTAACTAATGTTTTGTACAAGGTTTTAGATATTTTAGGAAACCCCACTTGCAATTGATCCAATTTGTTACCACTTATATGAATCAGTTTAGATGCTCTTTCTTAAATTAACGATGATGATAATCCATATATTTTTGTTTCATTTTTAAATAAGTAATTTAAAACTATATCATTTAATATATAGTGATACGATATAAACTATTTAATTCACCTCTTCGTATGTTGGGTGTACAGAGAGAAGACGAGATGTCTCCTGGAAGAGAACCATGACCAGGACGGTAAGTGGTCGCCATCTTGTTATAACTATTGGCCCCATGCCTACACCGAATCGAAGTGCTATGTTGACTCGACACTTTGGAGCTTCCGACGCCATTCCCTTCCACCTTTCTCCCACTTTTGATCGTCTCTTCTGCATCACCCACATAATTACTACTTACTTCAACTAACAACGTTATATAAGTATAAAAAATTTAATATCATGATATATAACAATTTATCTTTAGTGATAACCAATCAACGAAAAGAAATATTAATTCAACATATAAATCAAATTAGGAAAAGATCAAATAGGCAAAAAAAACTCACTGAGTTTCCGAATTTGAAATTGAGTACCAAGTGATTCTTCATCCATGGAAAGGGAACACACGACGAGGAGGAAAAGTATCAATGAAAAGAGTACCGTAGAAGATACCATCTTAATAAGAATAATTCTCTTTTTACTTATCACTGAATCTGACCTCATGATTGATCTGAATCTGATATAATTACTAAACTCAACCTGGACAACTATCTCTCCTCTACGTTTATTAATTGCTTTTATATAGAATAGAGAGGTATAGAGATGAGAGAGACTTGAACATTTGGTTGATAATGTTCAAGATAAGAAAGCTATGGACGACTTGGGTGTCGATTTGTGCTTTTCGGGTCAAGAGGGGTCGCATTAGCAGTATTGCATTATTTACTTTACTCTGCATGGCCAGCTTTACACATTACTTTTATTTATCATGTTTTTTTTATATATATTATTTTTAACTAAGAAAATAAAAAGGAGTTGATACTTGAATTGAGAATAGAGCGTATAGTACAAAAATCATTAATAAATTCCTGTTTAATTTGATTTTAATAATGAATTTTGTCTATATATAATTCTATATATAAAGAGGATCGGCCCTGGTTTCTTGGAGGTCTAAATGAGGTTTTAAATGAGTTACTCTTTCTGTTTAACAATATATATATGGTTCTGACACTTTTCCAACGACAACATATTAATATTCATTTCTAGTTCTTTTGTATATTTTATCAGACTATTAAACTAAATGTATTATGCTTATATTATGTATATATATATATATATA
This sequence comes from Odontarrhena argentea, assembly GCA_900406245.1. Taxonomy (NCBI): domain Eukaryota; kingdom Viridiplantae; phylum Streptophyta; class Magnoliopsida; order Brassicales; family Brassicaceae; genus Odontarrhena; species Odontarrhena argentea. The sequence continues at coordinate 3,289 of OVAF01002794.1, read as the reverse complement.
TATATAAATCTAAAACGGGTTTTTATTTTGAACGAGAAAAATAATCATAAAAGGTCATTTATTATAAAACAGAGAGATTATATAATATGACATGAAGATTTATGTTTTCGAAATTCACCGAATTATCTAATGAACCTAAAGATGCTTATATATCTACATGATTATAATTAGATAATTTCATATTTGAGACAAATTAGTTTAGATCTAGATACACATGACAACTTTTCTTAAAAAATGAGAAATACTAATTCACTATTGTTCGGTTATAAATATTATATTTAAAATCAATTGATAGTAATAAAATAAGTAGTTTGTAAGTGTCTAATATATAAATTATTATTAATGATAAAATAGTACTTGTAAGACGTCATTCAAATAAAATAACAAAGAGAAAATGATTAAATATATAGAGTTTTTATATATTATTTTTACAACAATTACATTAAGCTGGGTTCGAACTTATGCGGTGATGGAATAACACCAATAGCACTATCGCTATATTACAACTATTGGTCAAATAAAATTCCATTTTTCATTAAAACAAAGCTTTTATAGAGAAAAACTAAAAGTAGTGTGCAAATTACAACGAAATTCAAAAGAGAAAGATAAGTGTGACGTAGACAGCCAATTCAAAATGTTAGGAAATTAATAATAAAATATTGAAAACCATTGAAGACTAAAATTATGGTGCAGAAAAGAGACAAAGAGACCAAGACTCTCGAACAGACAGCTACGTAAATAAAGGAATGAACGAAAGTACATAGAAAGTCTTCATGCATATTTGTGGCTTGTACACTCACAAGCCAGGAAACTGTTATAGATAACGACGTGATTATGATTTTCGGTATGACCAAAACCGTTCCCAGCATTTTGAAAACACGTTTTTGAAAACACGTTTTTGAAAACACGAGACGACTAATGATATAGTCTTTCTATATAAGAAAAGAATGTTTTAATTTAATGCAATAATTTAGAGAAAATTAATAATACTATATCAATAATACTAATTACTAATATAAAATAGGCTGAAATTTAATTTTCGATTTGTTAGAGTTTCATTTTCTAAATTATGACGAGTTTTACACGTAAAAGATTTCTTATTAAATAATTAAAACAATAGAGATTTTAAAAATAAATAATTCAAATTCGATTAAAAAGATAGTACCTTGCAATTAAGTAAAAATGCTTAAAAAGTGTCAAACTCTATATATGGGCATATTAGTAGGGAGATGCATCACTACAATTAAATATCAAGCTTAAGAACACTCCCACTTCACGTAGTCTCTGCTTTAGCTTTTGGGTGTTGTTAGTTTTCACATTATCAACTGATGAGTTATAAATATTGCACTTTAAGCATATTTTTTTTAGAATTTAGACTGGGATTCATCATAGTTTTTTAGCATTTAATTATACATTTTGCATATTAGCTCATTTTATGTTATATGTATTGTATAGTTGTATTTTGCATTCATATTTGCATATTTTAGGTACCATTTGAAGAAATGAGCTTAAAGATACTCTTAAAGCCATGTATAACAGTATAAGGCATTATGAATAAATTTTGAAGGTTTGGAAGTGAAAATTCAAGAATTGGTGGCAATATGAAGATTTGAAGACTATGAAGACTCCATCTAATGGGTCTTAGAGATCAGATGAAGACCTTCCCATTGGATTTTTGAGCTGGAATTTTGACGGAAGATAGGAACTTGAGTTATATTTCTAATGGAGGTGGTCTCGACTCATTTGGAGCTCTGATTGAAAAGTTACAAAAAAAGTGAAAACATGTCCGCAGAGATTAAAGAAGAAACATGTGCACAAACCACCACACAGGCCACCATACTGACCAAGAGTGGCCGGTATTTTCATCTAGTGATATTTACCTCCCATATTTACCGGCCATGAGTGAGCAAACTCTGTTAGCTAAACCGGATCCAATTTCTCTCAATTTTAGTTCAATTGCTTTGGTTTGTTGTAAATTAATGGTACTCATCCTTAAATCTATAAATCCTAAAAACCCTAAGAATTTTGGTAAGAATTGTTGTAAGAAGAAAGAGATTGAAACTCTCATTGTCTAACTTTTAAACTTTCTGATGAGATTTGAAGTTTAAAACGATTGAATCCTTTTTTTTTTTTTTATCATATCTTTAATCTCTCTTCATTATGTCTATTTTAGATTTCATTTGTGTTTTCTCCACAGACATGTGTGAGTAGTCTCTTGTGGATGCGTAAGCACACACAATCAATTCTTGTAAAGTAATTCGTAGGGGATTCGTCATGTTCCTAGGTTTAATCGTAAGACAACGAAAGATATCGGAAAGATTGTGTTTTATTGCCGTAAGAATTTCGTAAGAGTTTCTCTGCGCAAAAGCTAGGGTTTTTGACGAGAGACCAGATGATCCCTTTGTTAGGACCTTTCAACCTATTTATAACAAAGTAAACCGTCTATGAACGAAAAAGGCTATGTCTTTGCGGGCCGATTCTACGAACTGGGTTGATTCTACTAAACGGGCCGAATCTACGAACTGGACTGCGTACGGCGAGATGGCCCGAATCTGCGAACTGGACCGCGTCCGGCAAGATGTCCATCTCGCCACGTAGCCTGCTGGTTCTTCCGATTCTTCTACGGAGATACAAGACTGGGCGTCTCTCCAATTCTTCTGCGGGGAAATGAGACTAGGCATTTCTCCACTTTGGCTATTAATTGAACATTTTGCCGATTCGTCTAATTCTTGGATTGATCCTCGACAGTGTGGGAATTGACTCCAACATCTCTTCATAAAGAAGTGGATGTAGTAATTAGGGGGATTAAGACATGTAATCAATGGTAGATAAGGCTTTAGTTATGAAATCTTTAAATTTATCTTAGACCTAATGTTAGATTTGGATTGCGCATCCGAAGATATTTTTTGGGACTTTCAAGAGGCCCGAAAGCTGTTCGATGAAATGTCTGAACTAGATTTTACTTAGCTATTCTTCCCTAGCCATAGACATATGATGCTAGGGTGATTAGTGAACTTAATGCGCTTGATCGTCAATGCTTCTTGTTTACTTTTTTCACATGAGAAAGTGTAATGAAATCAAGTGATTAAGATAGAGGATTAGAGCCACGAAAGTGGATTAGTGCTAAATTAGTCTCATGTTCTAGGACAATATGCATCGTTAGTTCCAAATCGCCATTAGATTAAGGTCAATGATTCCCCAAATCAAGAAATCCACATCCTAACGCTTTTAGCACTACAAGAAATTTGGCCTTTGATAGCGTCGGAAATTTGCTATCATAGGTGATACA
>OVAF01002793.1:0-14464 GCA_900406245.1 Odontarrhena argentea | reverse complement strand
GTCAATTTTTAATTTTAAAATCTCATCCACGCAACGCGTGGACTTTCCCTAGTATATGAATATTATTGAGTTGTGTTTATATGAAATCCTAGCATACATATATATAGGGTTAACATTAACATAATACTAACACAAAAATAATGTAGAAACAAAAAAAGAATGAGGATGTATATAGGACCGTGAAACTAAAATAGGTTAGGGTATTTTTTGCAAATTTTTCCAAAGACTATGATAATTAGATGCAGATGGATTAATCAGAGACGCATTTAACGGTCAACTTGAATATATTATAGCCAGTCGTTTAGTTAATATAATTGTCATTATTGGAACGTGTTGAAACAATTAAAACCAAAGGGTCTCAAATGAGTTGATTTTCTGCATCATATCTTTCTTTGCATCTGTAGTACAATGTGGTTCTCCTTCTCCACTTCTTCTGACATTACACCAAGCCCGCCTCCGCCACCGCATCAAGTGTTCATAAACTTTCGAGGAGCAGATGTGCGTGGAAGGTTTCTAAAGACTCTCCTTGAAGTCTTGAGAAAAGAGCAAGTCAACGTCTATGTGGATAGCGAGGAGCTGAGAGGCAAAGATATGAAGAAGGTTTTCTTCAAAAGAATCGAAAAGTCGAAAATAGCAATCATCATCTTCTCTGATAGGTACACCGATTCGAAATGGTGCTTAGATGAGCTGGTTAAGATCAAAGAATGCATGGATAAAAAAAAACTTCGAGTGTTTCCTATCTTCTTCAACGTGAAAACGGATGATGTGAATGATTTGGAAGGAAATTTTGGACGACATTTCCGGATATTGGAGGCGAAACATTTCAAAGCAAATAAAATGAAGAACAAGTGGAAGGATGCTATCAAATCTGTTTCAGGAAGGCTTGGGTTGACTTCACAAATCAGGTTTTTGTGTCGTGTTTGTCCATTTCTTCTGTTTCAAATCTATGTTCTTTAACAAAACCATAGTTTTAAGATATATATATATATATAGCTCCAAATTATATGATTGTTACAATGGATGATAGTTTTAGTGGTGGTATTTGGGATTATTCTTCGACAAATTAAACCAAATTATATATCATTTGATTTTTATTACTTCTGTTACAGGTATAGAGCTAGATTTAATATATTACGTTACCTTTTTGACGAGGAGAAGGATTTCGCCGAGTTGATAGCTGAAGAGACAAAAAGAATGCTAAAAGCTATCTCCGAAAGAGAAGCAAGACGCAAATCTCTACTAGAAACAATGGAGGAGCTGATTATATCTGTTGTACCCGGAGGAGTTCAAGTTTTTGCTTTAGTAATGTTTGTTGCGTATCTTCTTTTCTTTTTTATGTGTGGTACCATACTTTTCTCGGGGTCGTTTGGTAACCGCTCGAAGCTGGATGGTACGGATCAATGGCTTAATGATCGATCATTGCTTTTGTAATGACTCAAATTTATTTTCCTATGAATATGTTATACTGATTTGTTGTTTTCTTCGAACGTATAAATATGATTGCAAATGTATATACTAGTATAACTTAAAATATTCAAATTGCTTAATAGCTCATGTAATAATAGTAATATTACGAGCTATTCTTGTTTGACTAATTTATTCTCCTATTTTCTGCTAACTCGTGTAAGTTGATTTCCGACTAAACTTTTTTTTCTGTCATCTATAGGTTTTTTTTTTTTTTTTTGTCTCTAAAGGAGTTGACTTTGAAGACTTGATGGATCAGATCTGTGTTACTGCGTATGATTAGATAAATTATTTAAGGAATCAAATTACTGTAAACTTGATTAAACTATGGCCAGCCATTAAATAAAATGGTAATTATTAGAACACGTTTAAACCATTAAAACCACAGGGTCTTACATAAATCGAATTATCTTCATTGTTACTTTCATTGCATACAATCTTCAATGGCATTCTCTAACATTAGACGGACCAGGCCATCCCAGCATGAAGTGTTCATAAACTTTAGAGGGGAAGAGCTGCGAGAAGGTTTCTAAAGACTCTCGTGGAAATCTTGAGAAAAGAGCAAGTCAACGTTTATATCGATATAGATGAGCACGATATATTTTCTTAATTTAATGGGCTGCTGAAAAATGATGGTTTAAATAGAATAATTTAAATAATAAATGCTGTAGTAATTTCCGATGAAAAAACTATGGTGGCAACTGGTAATTAAAAACACTTTTAGGACTGTAGATACTTTTAAAACAAAATAAAGTATTAAAATTAACTTTGGAACCAATTAATTGTTTTAAATGATTTTTTTTTTAAAGTCCTAAAAATTATTCTACAAATCCTCGATCACAGTCATTTTTGCTCATCTACGACCAATTTTTTTAAATTAAATAATATTGAATTTTTCTACTATAAAATTTACAATTCTTTTTAAAACAACTACAGTTTTCACAGTTCTAATAAAAAATAAAAACTTACAGCCACATTTTTCTATTTTAAATGAAAAAATAAGTTTTAAGCATAAATAATCTTTCAAAACCTTATATTTAAAATCGCTATCACCTTCACCGTAGGATTATACGATTTTTTATATATAAATAAATTATTTATTAATTGTTGTTTAAAGCTGTATTAAATTCCTACATATTTACATTTCAAATAATGTTTTGGTGATATATCATCAGTGGAATGATTTAAATTATATATTATTAAATTTTATTATTATTTTAATCATTAGACTCTTGATGAAAGTTTCCGGGTGGACATGGTCTTATAAATAATATCTCATCTAAAACACGCATACAAAAGCAAACAAAAGCATTTTCAAAACCTCATTTTTTTTTATTTTTTTTTTTTTTTGGGTAGAAGAATGGGTCACCCCCTCATATTGAAAACAAAACTAAAAAAACAAACTACGCACGGACTAAACGAGGGAACGCAGTCCCATTACCATCAGCAACCATAATAGAGCGAAGAGACGCCGGACAAGTCGAAAGGATATGAAGATCTAAAGACAAAGAAAAAGCATAGTTCGCTAATCCATTGGCAAGACGATTACCTATATTTAAAATCGCTATCACCTTCGCTCTATGATTATATATACGATTTTTATATATAATTAAATTGGTCAATAATTGTTGTTTTAAGCTGTATTAATTTCCTATATATTTCCATTTTTTTCGAATAACGTGTGGAATGCTTGTTTCTAAATTGAGGTTCCATTACCGTGTGGGAACGCTTGTTTCTTAATTGTCAGAAAACTATCTGATTTTGTTGTTTGTATATTTTTAACTCTCTTAACATCCATTTTGCTTTTGACCAAAAAAAAAAAAAAAAAAAAACATCCATTTTGCTGTGTGTTTAGATGTATGAGGTGGGTAAGTTTTCCTGCTCCATGCGTACACGAACCCAAATATAAAACATATCTACCTGCCGGGGGAAAAAAAAATAACAGTTTTGACTAAACTAACAATTACAAAAGACAAAAATCTATCAGAAAGAAAAAATACAAACAAAAAAAAGACTTAACAAAGACTAATTAAACAACAACAACATAGAAATTCCATATCGGAAGATTCACAAGTTCTTTGTTGTTTTCTCTTTATAGCAGATTTCTATAGAGTCTATACATCAAATTCTATAATTTAGTTGCTTTCTTGGCACTTATTAATGGATACAACGGCAAATAGCAGCAGTTGTACACCCTTATTGTTCAACATCTCTTCCAAAGGATTGTGGGAGAACCTAAATTCTCCTGATGTGGTTTTCGGATATTCACTGCCTCTCCTTGAGATTCAGATATTATTCATATTCATCTCCATCTGCATGACTCACATGTTTCTCAGATGCATTGGCATTTCCCAGATCGCATCCCAATTTTTGGTAAGTATCTTTTCATAGGAAACGTGACACGTAAAAGCTCTTTGAACAAAACTAGGAGTTACTTGACAAGCACGTTAAAGTATTTAGGTTTCAATTCGTTTAAATATATGTGTATTTTTTTTTCAGGCTGGTTTGATTTTAGGGCCACAACTATTCGATCTTATGGAGAAGTCATCGGAGAAGCTATCGTTGGATCCGGCACTAGATGGAACCATGGCATTGAGAGCCGTCGGGGCGTGTGGGAACATTATGCTTTCATTCTTAATGTCAGTTAGAATCAGCCGTCGATTAGCATTCACTGGTGGACGGTTACCTGTTGTGATTGGGATCTTGACCTATATCGTTCCTCTGTTTGGCGGCTTATGTTTCCGGGACTTTTACTTAGACAATGTGGACAGTGAATACATGCCTCTCAGGAACATTCTGATCGAGCGTCTTGTAATCATCTCTAACCAGTCCGCAGTTCTCTTGACCACCGTCACTTTTTTCCTCTCCGAGCTCAAGATCCTTAACTACGAGTTCGGTCGCCTTGTATTGTCTTCATCAATGATCAATGAAGCCCTCGGGATGGTTTTTCACATAGTGGCATATACCGCAAGAACATACAGGATCATCTCCCCCATGACAGCGTACCGTGACCTTTTCGCAATAATTGTCTTCTTTCTCATGGTCTTTTTCGTTTTTAGGCCGGCCGTGGAAAAGATAGTAGAAAACACACCGGAAGGCAAACCTGTGGCGGATAAGTATGTACATATCACGATTATAGCCGCACTAGCCTCGGCCGTTTACACTTCATTCTTCAATTTTAAATATCTCTTGGGACCGTTCACGCTCGGCCTCATCATACCAGACGGTCCACCTTTAGGATCTGCCTTGGAAGCCAAGTATTATGATCTAACCAAGAGCGTGCTTATACCGATCTCTATCGCATATTGCGCGATGAGATGTGACGTGATGAAACTCCTCTACGACTTCGATGACATCATGTATAACATGTTCTTGTTTTTTCTAACGCTCGTTTTGAAACTAGCCGCTGGCATGGCACCTTGCTTGTACTGCAAGTTACCACTCAAGGAGGCCTTTGCACTTTCCATCCTCTTAAGCTGCAAAAGCTTCCCTGAAAATTTTCTCTACGAAGCTACGTTGGACGATTCGGTAATACGGCCTTCACACACATAAACAAATCTTTTGTTTAATCCATTTTCATGATGATATTTACGTTGTTTTGATTTTACTTTTGCAGTATGTATCACAGGGAACGTACACATTCTTAATCCTTTTTTCGCTATTAAGCTCTGGGATTGTCCCTGCGGTCGTGCCAAGTTTGTACGATCCGAAGCGGAAGTACATTGGTTACCAAAAGCGGAACATCTTGAGTTTAAAACCAAACTCAAGTCTTAGTATTTTGACTTGTGTCCACAAACCTGAGAACATTTCGGCGGTCATTGCACTCCTCAAATTATTTTCCTCGTCAAATGAACAACTTTCCATCGTGGTCACGGTCTTACACCTTGTGAAACTCGTCGGTAAACTCATACCCGTCTTGATTTCTCACAACAAGAAATCAAAACGGGTGATAGATAACTCATACATCCATACCGCAAACCTTGCCTTCAGCGAGTTACGGACAGTTACCATGAACATGTTCACTGCCCTCACGCATGAAAACCTGATGCACGACGAAATCTGCAGGCTTGCCCTGGACCAGGCCACGTCGATAATTATCGTCCCCTCGGGTAGGAGATGGACCATAGATGGGGTTTTCGAGTCAGACGACGATGCCATAAGGTGTCTCAACTCATCTCTGATCGAAAGTTCGCCTTGTTCTATTGGGATACTCGTGGACCGCGGACATCTCTTACTCAAAAGCACCCGAAAGTCCATCATTGATGTTGGTGTGATCTTCGTTGGCGGAAATGACGACCGTGAGGCACTTTCTTTGGCGAAGAGAATGAAACATAATCCAAAAGTTAACATCACTGTTATTCGACTCATCTCCAGCCAAGAAACCGAGGAGGCAAATTGGGAAAACATTCTTGATGACTTGGCCTTGGAGGATCTGAATATTTCAGAGGCTAGCAATTGTATTGCGTATGTAGAAAGAACTCTAGCAAGTGGTGCTGAATTGGCAACCACCATCAGATTGTTCTCTAGGGATTTTGATCTCATGGTTGTCGGCAGAGATCACAACGAGGCATCACCGGCCTTCTCGGGACTAGCTGAATGGGTTGAACTCCCGGAGTTAGGTATCATTGGAGATTTGTTGGCAGCTAAAGATCTCAACTCTAATGTCTCTGTTTTGGTAGTTCAACGACATCACTAAACGTGAAGATATTCTTTTTCTATGTATAATTTTCTTTTTTTAGAATAGTTTACATTTATTCACACTTTTTAATTTTTTTTTTTTTGTGTACAAAATATAGCTAGCAAATCTGCAGTATGTTTCTCTCCCATTTACTATTTTGGTTTTGTAGGTTCTCGTTATATACCACAAGGCAAATTTTTTTTTTATTCTTTTCTTTTTTATGTTATCAAATGTAGTTCGTACCATATAAAATGTTCTGGTCTCATAATCTGAGGGATGTATAGGTTTCGACACAGAATCTCTTAAAAAAAAAAAAAAAAAAATTAGTGCCGAAATCATATATATGAACACCTTGTGATTCTTTTCAATCTTCACAAATTGGAAATCCGGAATTTATATTTTCCTATATTCATATTTTATGTTGATATAAATGCTAAGATATCTTTCCACGTAAGTATGTAAAGGATTCATGGCCCAAATTAATTAAAGACCAAATCCATTTGGTTAATGGTAAGGAATCTTAGATAGCATCATCATCACACCATTGGTCGCCGTTGGATGTCTTATCCTATAAGTAATAAATCTCTCTCAACCTATAGTCAACATCATTCGTCAACATTCTTATCCTCTCCAATCATTTGCGTCGTACGAATCACTTTCGTCTAATTCTTATCCTCACCCATATGATAAAACACATCACTTAGCTTCTATGAGATTTCATTGTTTTTTTGTTTCGACAAGGTATGGAGATCAGATCGGTGACGGTATGCTTCCTTTCTCTTTTTGAAATCACAACTCTTCTTAAAACTTGATTTTGGTTAGGTTGATTGCAATTTTTGAAGCAAGATTTATTGTAAACTATATAGAAGTCTGAGATCTTTTCTAAAACAGCACTGTAAACTTTTCTTTCTATGCAGGAGATCAACGCTCCATGGCCCCTCATATCCCGAGCAAGAACGTGACATATTTTTATATAAGTTCTCTTCAGTGACCAGGTTTCACAAATATTTTGTGCCAAATACACATCAAAACAAATTATTAAATTTCAGATGTTGCTAATTTTCAGGTTTAATTTTATCGAATGTAAACTTTTCCGGACCAATTCTAACAAGTCTTTGAGATCTATGCAACTTCATTATGACTCTGTAAGTATCTAGTGATGTTTTCTTGATTATTAATGATGAGATAATTGCATAATCACCGTTATAAATAAGGGTTTTTGACACACAAAAAAAGAGAAAATTTATGTGCACATATATAATTTTGTCTTCAGTTTTTATTTAAACCAAATTAAGAGTGTTATATATATTTACTTAAGTTCATCACATACATGTTAGGTTTTCAATTCTCATTATTTATTGATAAAAGATCTGTCAAGAAACAAAAAGAAACTAGTTTTTGAAGTATATAATTCAAAAACAACACTCTAACCATTTCTTTCTATGCTAGTGATATGGCTAAATAAAGTGGTGATTATATTATATAACTTATATAGGGGTTTGAAATTAAAATATAAAAAAAAAAAAAATTGATTTGAGATTATTAAAGTATAGTGCAGTCATTGGAGATTACAATCCAATAAATAATTTATAAACATCTATAACAGTTATGATATGTATAGTTCCATTACCTTGTTAGAAGAGCCGAATGAGATAAACTTTATCTCCAATATATAGAGTCTCGCTAGTCTCTCCTCTTCTTCATTATTAAATTTATATGGAGTAAAATGAGATAAGGATTAGATCTATCTTGAAATGATCGATTGGATACTAATTGGTAAAAATTTGTATGGAAAATCAAGATGGTTAATTTTCATATAAACCCAATTACCTTATCTTTTATTCTGGTGGATTTAAATGAAATATCATGGATTCTAAAACATTCACAATTTTTCCAGAAGGTAATACTGAGTAAAAGGATATAAGGTGACACGATCCTTCTAAGGATTGTTCACTCAACGAACCGATGATTCGAGAGGTTGTTAGATCGATGGATTCTTCGATACGACCTAATGGAAAGTGTCTGAGATAATGATAGTGAACAATGAGATTTGTCTTACCAGAATCCGCGACCATTTCATTCATCACGATTGTTGTCTTGGAAAACTTTTTATCTGGTCGTAGCGAGCAATCCATTGATCTAGCAACCTCTTAAATCATCAGTTTTTTGGAAGAACAATCCTTAGGAGGATCATGTCACCTTCTCCTCTTACTCAGTATTATCAGATAGGGGAGTTATGAATGTTATAGAGAATCCATGATATTCATTCAAATCCACATGAATTAAAGATAAGGTAATTGAGTTTTATATATGAAAATCAACCACCTTGATTCTCTATACGAAATTTATCAATTAGTATCCGATCGACCATTTTAAGGTACGTCTAAATCTTATCTAGTTTTACTCTATCCAAATTTAATTATAAAAAAGAGGAGAGACTACAAGATAACGTTTGTTATCTCAGCCGGCTCTAATAATAAGATAATAAAATTATAAATATCAAAATTGACCACGTGAATATGTAATTCATATGGATCTGTATAGATTATTTAATGGATTTTAATCTTCAATGACTACAATATACATAATAATAAAAAATAACCTTTTATAAAACTGTTTTTGTTTTTTTTTTATTTTATTGATTATAATGAGTAATAGACCACTCTAACATTAATTCAACACATTTATATACAATTTTTTCTGCGTATATAAGATAACTATTTATTACTAGTGTCATAATAAAAACGTTATGAAAGATGAATTAAAGATAATTAAAATATATAAATACGAGACAAAAAAAAAATCATCATATCATTTTTAATGTATTTCTTACAATTTCAATTCAAATAAGATATGAACACTATTAGAAAAAACCTTTCTCCTAAATAAATTAAAATATAGAAAAGAGTTAAATATTTTTAATTCAACTACTACTGATAAAAATTAGTATTTGAAATTTATAAGTTTGTGACCTTTTAGCATACTTAATTAGGTTTAGTCTGCGGATACTCAACAAATTATAAGTTTGTGACCTCATATCACGAACAAGAACGTGACATATTTTTTATGTAATTAAGTTATCTTGTGTGACCAAGTTTCACAGATATTCCATGCCAAATACACATCAAAACAAATTGTTGTTAATTAATTTTCAGGGGTTTACCGTATGTTAACTTTTCCAGACGACCAATCCCAACTAGTCTCTGAGATCTATGCTACTTACTTCATTAGGACTCTTTAAGTATCTAGTTGTGTTTTCTTGATTATTAATGATGAAATAATCGCATAATCACCGCTATAAATAAGGGTTTTTGACACATAAAATAGAAAAACTATGTATACATATATAGTTTAATTTGTCTTCAGTTTTACGTAAAACAAATAAAGATTGCATATTTACTTAAGTTCATCACATACATGCATGCATGTTAGGTTTTCGATGATATATTAATAAAGCATCTGTAGATAAACAAAAAGCAACTAATTTTTGAAGTATATAATTCAAAAACAACACTCTAACCTTTTCTTTCTATGCTGGTGATATGGTTAAAGTAATAAAGTGGTGATTATATAGGGGTTTGAAATCAATATATAAAACAAAACAAAAATTGATTTGGCTATATATTAATCTCAAATCCCTATTTAATCACCACTCTATTAATTTAGCGATATCACTAAATCTCCACAAGCAAACTCAACCAACGAAAACAATGAGCGAATCTATGTCACCTACCGTATTCCTTTGATAACCTACTAAGGCTAGCTGAAGAACACTACCGAAGTGACAATCTCAAAGGAGTCATTGATATCGTGAATGCTCTAACGTTTGGTTATGCAAATAAATATGCAAATCATCGTAAGATCACGCAGGTTCTTGTGGCCTATCAAATCCACTGGACACTCCTACAAAACCGGTCAACACATTACGATGTTCTTAATATTTTGTCTCCATCAAATGATCCGGAGTAAGTACATGGACCTTGTTGCTAAGCTCTGCCCTGAAAAGGAACAAGTATGTTGCGGCCAAGTCAGCTTCCGAGATCATCAACACCAAGGGGAGGATCTCCTATCCTGAGAGTCGTATGTATTACAATAGCGAAGAAGGGTTTGAGAGGTGATACATATTTCTAGAAGAGGAACCATATCAATCAGTGTAGCAAGGAAAACTCCATAATTGCATTTAAGTTAGCGATGTTTTGGATTATGATTGGAATTAATCTAGCTTAACTATAGAGTTCTTATATAGTTAAACTAGAAAAATCTAGTGGAAGAATGAGGTATAAAAGTGAAAAAAAAAAAAAAAAAAAACCCATCTATTTCTATGGATATCTTAAAAAAAGAGTTATTTATTTTGCAATGAAAAAACTTTCCATTTTATTTCGTATGAATGATGAAATTTGAAAAAATGTCGATATATGATTTTTCCCTGCATACATGTGTGTTTTCCAAAATTATATATCCTTTTGCATCGTAAATGATAGATATGTTTGGATAATATTCAAATGGTTACTTCTACAAAAAAAAAAAAAAAAATATTCAAATGGTTATTCTTTTCGAACACAAGGAAGAAGCCTGATTTCCTGTATGAGGAACCCGGACTATATAATATTCAATTATTTTTACTACCTTGCTAAACTTCCTATTCAAACACCGTGGTCAAAATGACTAAATGTTTTTTACCCCTCCCATGGTTAAGGTGAAAAGCATGGAATCTCTATACCCAATAATGAGTAAGGTGGTTATTGGATTATTCCAAGGAGCCAGCCATAGACGAGGAACCTAGCTAGCTACTGAGCTGGTCAAGAACTAGCATATAGAGTCAAATTCTTCTAGATGTGCTATGAAAATTGACATTTTTAAAGCTTTTGATTCAAGCCAACGGAATTTTCTACTTACCACTTTGGAAATTTTGAACCTCCCTACAAAGTTTATTCACTGGATTCAGTTGTGTACAACTACAACATTTTTTCCAGTGCAAGCTAATGATAGGCTTCAAGGTTCCTTTTAAAGCACTAGAGGGCAATGTCAAGGGTGCTCGTTGTCTCCCTACCTATTTGTGATATGCATGAATGTCCTATCATGAGTTGTTGTCTTCAATACTATCAAGTTAAGCCTTGAAATTCTTGGTTTTCATGTGATATGCATGAAATTAGCTATTTGCAATCTATATAAATAAGGATTACGAAAAAGGCATGAAGCTATCATAACAATTTTTTTTTTTTTATCTTATTTATTAAAAACAATTGGATGCGTTCAACGTGAGCTCTACACTGCTCAACATGAGCTCAATGTGACCAAATTATAATTCTCAAGATTGTGACAAATGTCAATATTTACAAAAAAAAAAAAAAAACAATATAAAACGAAAAAATAAGATATTTATAATCTGAAAAATTAAGGTTTATGAAAAGGGTATAAAATTAGCATAACACAAAAAGGAACATATCTTATTAAATAAAGTTGGATGCGCTCAACTTGAGCTCGACCATGACATCATTATAACTCACGAGATTGTGTCATATGTCTTTGTTAATTTAAAGTGTGACAAGTGTCAATATTTACAAAAAACTATCATAACATAAAAAGGAAAATATATATAAAAAAAAATTTGGATGCGCTAACCGTGAGTTCAACACGTGCATCATAACTCACAAGATTATTTCATATGTTAATTTAGACAATGACAAGTGTCAATATCTACAAAAGTTATAAAATGAAAAATGAGAAATTTATATCCCAAATAATTAAGGATTATGAAAAAAACATAAAATTATCATAACAGAAAAAGGTAAATATCTTTTCAAATAAATTTGGATGCGGTCAATGAGAGCTCAACACGTGGCATAATTATAGCTCACAAGATTGAGTCATATGTCTTTGTTCATTTAGACTGTGTCAAGTGTCAATATTTGCAAAAATTATAAAATAAGATTTGAAAATTTATAACCTAAACATAAGGGTTATAAAAAAAGACATAAAATTATTATAATTGAAAAAGGAAAAAGACATATTCCTAAGTTGCTAGATTAAACTACGAAACCTTTTCCGGTATTTTAAATAATCAAAAAATTCAACAAAAAAATAAATATTGAGCAATGAAAATAGTTAAAGAAGAAAACGGATGTTATATTTAAAAAAATGAATGTCATATTTTAAAAACATGTCACTATATTCAAGATAAAATTTATATTTTAGAACAACCAATTTTTCAGTTTTTAATTAAACAATGTATGAACCATATTCACATTTCTATTAGGACTTAAGCAGATAATGTATAAGTGTGTAATTAAACAATGTATGAAAACGGATAATAAAAGCGTTTGTAAAAAAAATTAGTATGAAAATATATAGAGTATTAGAAATTTATTTAGTAATAATTTGTGATTAGTTTTATTATATGGAATGAATAAATTATAATAATAAAATATGACTTGGATAACCTCGCAAACATCTCTCTTTCACAATTAATCAAACCTTGACAACTTATAAAACCATTTGCTTGAATTACATGATTCATGTTAAACATATTAGATAAACAAACATGATTTATGAAGAAATCATCATTAACCAACTTGCTTAAGAATCATAACCCAAGATTTCGGAATTCATAAGATGAAGTGACAATTGAACAAACCCATTTTCCTCAGGACCAGACAACATAACTTCTATGTCAAAATCTTGTCCTTTAATTGGCGGCACCTGTGTCTGTGCAGTCCCAACGAGATAGGTTTCTAGTACTTCTGAAGCAATGTTCCTTTTGGAAACCTTAACATATAAATTCTCCGCCGGGGAATCCTCATTCTGCTGAATTATGATATTTTCGTTGAACTGTGGATCACCTTCACTTTGCACCTCATTTGTTTCGTATTCTTCATTGGAATCGGTCCACACTGTCACCTTGTATATCCACGGTTGACCATCAGTAATACCGCTTGTTCCAATGATTTGCACAATTAAAAAGACTGGTTCATCCACAACCACAATCTTCCTCCTAGCCATTTGTTTTGTTTAGGTCATATAACAAATAGACAAAGATAAGGATTGGTCACATATGAACTAACTTATATATAGTGATGAGTTTTTTTTTTTGTAATGATTGTTTTACCCTCGTTAGTCTAAAAGCATCAAATAAATTTAGATGCACTCATCTTGAACTCAAGACGTGGCATAATTATAACTCATGAAGTTGTGTCATATGTCTTTATTAATATATTTTGAAACACATGTCAATATTTACAAAAATTATAAAATACAAAAAGAGATATTTATAATCTAAATAAGTAAGGATTAATATGAAAAAGGCACAAAATTATCATAACAAAAAAAGGAATATATCTTATTTATTAAATAAAATTGGATGCCCTCAACGTGACCTTTACATGATCTCAACATGAACTTAACATGTGGCATAATTATAACTCACGAGATTGTGCCATATGTCTTTTTGAATTTAGATTGTCAAAAGTGTTATATTTACAAAAATATAAAATGAAAAAT
Source organism: Odontarrhena argentea (assembly GCA_900406245.1). Classification (NCBI taxonomy): domain Eukaryota; kingdom Viridiplantae; phylum Streptophyta; class Magnoliopsida; order Brassicales; family Brassicaceae; genus Odontarrhena; species Odontarrhena argentea. The sequence goes on along the minus strand of OVAF01002793.1, from coordinate 825 downwards.
AAGATTTTTATAATCTAAATAAGTAAGGAATTTTGAAAAAGGCATAATCAGATGTTATCCTACTTTAGAGGTACATTATATGTAATGCAAATCTAATAATTCATGAACTTTTTGTATGAAAAATATATCTCTCGTGTATACTTTCATTTTTTGTTTCGTGTGGTAGGTCCAATAACATAGCTTTAAACTCGGACCGATGCATCACTACGGTTCTGTTCCCATGGATCACATGGCATTTATGGAAGACTCGAAATTCTCTTCTCTTCGAAGATCGCTATATATCTGAAGAGGAAATAGCAAGGAAGATCTTGGGAGATGCTAGAGAATGGCAAGAAGCTCATCTGCAAAAATAGAGCCAAGACACCCCTCCCTCCCCTCTCTTAACCGCAGACCCTCTCCAACAACTATATCATGTTATGTGGATGCAACATGGCAACATTCTCCGCTTCGAGTGCTTTTAGCCGTTCCTCCGTTTGCTTCATCTGGCTGGTGATTGCCTCCAGTTGAGTAGCGGTGGTAGCAGCTGCAGCGGCAGCAGTGGTGGCAGCAGTGGTGGCAGCAGCATCAGTAGCAGCAGCCGAAACGTTCACCTCTGGTGGGAGGTTACTGCTATCGTCTCCGTTCGTCATATCTCACGTATTAAAGGCTGACACCCTCCTTCTAGCGCCAAACTGTTTGGGTGAAAAATATGCGGTTCGTTCTAAAGCCTACGGAAAACGAATAGAAGAGACAATAGTCGAAGATTTCTTTATTGATATAGAATCAATTGTAACAAGTAAGAGAGATCAACAACAATAAGAATTCGAGGGTGCCGTTGAGGTTGCT
>OVAF01002791.1:0-14472 GCA_900406245.1 Odontarrhena argentea | reverse complement strand
TTGAAGTACAAAATCCACAATATTTTCTGATTTAGGTATATTGGCTGCAAATTCTCTAATTTTATTCACATGCTTCCATAATAACATGTTTATTAGTACATTTAGTCGTAAACCAGAAAGACAAAAGCCAAAGCTCCAAGGATGAATAAATCCTGACATATATTATTATACATATAACATACCTACACTACACTGTCTTAGTGGTAACCATCTCACCAGAGATATCCTCTACTGAGCGATATGATGAGACCCATGAGAAGCAGCAGAGATTTGATCACGAACCCGGTCACATACCAAACGATCAAGCAAATTATGATGAACATCGTCGCTCCATCGTACTCATCCCTCATCATTTTTTCTTCTCTTTTCTCTTCTTGAGTCCTTTTCTCTCTGTCTCTCTTTCTTATAGATTCCTCATTGCATATTTAAATAAAAACATCAAAAAAATGATTTTAATAATATCTGGTAGAGATGGGCTTAGCACAGATTGCTAAGCCCATCTCAGCTCCACAGCATAATGGGCCAGTCAGCCCAGCGGCCCATCACCCATAAAAAGCCTCGAAACGATGACTATAAAAAGAGCCAGAAGATGAAGCATCGAGGATCCGGATTTTGGCATTTTAATTTATCTCTCTACAACTCTCCTAACGTACTCATAAACGAGGAATCCGAACCATTCACTTATTTAACTTCGAACGCAAAAGGACAACATCAATTTGGCGCGCCAGGTAGGGGGATAGATTTCCTCTAAACGCACGAGTACCGCGGCAATGGCCGAGGAGGAGTCGGGGGCGAACCAACCCCCCCCATTGCGAACACGAGAGCCGCTTACTTCCGCCGATCACACGGCATCAATGGTGGACCTTTTGACGCGAATGACGCAGGGCGGACCGTCGGCAACAACGAGCACCCAGACCGCCGAAACAACCGAAGACACTCAAACGTTGCCACCGACCCACACGGTCCCTCTATCGCAGCAACCTGCCGACGCAACGAACACTACGGGTTCACCCATGTCTGGAACGGCAACAGAGCGAGCCCAACAAGCCGAGCAGGCCCGGCAAACCGATCAAGGAAATCGTCCACTCAGCAGCGAAATGGCAGGGGTAATGAACATTTTGCTGAGAAGGCTGGATGACATCAATCGGGGGACCAACACGCAATTTGCCGCACTGAGCCAGGCAAATCAAGCTTGCCACAACCGGATCACCGAACTGCAGGACGGCATGCGAGCACAGGATCGACAAGACCTCGGGGCAACAGACGCGCGAAACCGGCCCCCAGGAAACAGGAATGTGCAGAACGAATCGCATCGGGACCCTGCCGCGGCCCATTTTCGGGAACTGGAGACGCTGCGTGCGACGATGGAACAGATGAACTCGAAAATGCACCAAGCAATCAGCTCGGCGCCGGAGATCGATCGCGTCTTACGCGAAGCGCAGAACACTCCTTTCACCGAACGCATCTCCAGAACCCCTGTGCGGCATGCCGATAAAATCAGACTCCCAACATACGCGGGGGGCGCCGATCCCAGCCAACACGTCACCGCGTTTAGTATCGCGATGGGCCGAGCACATTTCCTCCCGGCAGAAGAGGACGCTGGAAAATGCCAACTGTTCGTCGAATCCCTGACCGACGACGCCCTCACCTGGTTCTCGCGGCTCGAAACCCACTCTGTTGACAGCTACCAGGAACTCTCTACGGCCTTTCTGCGGCACTACTCGATATATATAAAGCAGGGAGCTTCTGACGCCGACCTTTGGAACATGTCTCAGCCCGACGACGAGCCGCTCCGGTCCTACCTCGATCGTTTCAGAAGCGTCGTCTCCAAAGTCAAAGTGTCAGACCGAGCCGCAATTCAAGCGCTCAGGCACGGACTGAAAAAGTCTGCGTTCCGAGCCGATCTACTCCTCAACCGCCCCCAAACGCTGGAAGACGCCCTTCACAAGGGAACTTCGTTCGCCGACGTGGAAGACGAGGAGGAAGCGTTAACCAAAAAGAATGCACGAACTAAATGCGTACCCGCTCAGGCGAAGCCAAAGGAAGAATACAGCGAGCCGCGCCAACATTACGACAAGGATTACCGAAAGCCGGACCGAAGGCCGCACACAGTGCAAGTGGTGGAAGGCGGCTCGTCGGAGAACGTTTCGACGCGCAAAAACTCGTACGTCCGAAAAGGATCAGAGTACGATACCGAACCAGAAGGGCGCCCTTATTGTGATTTCCAAAAACGCTACGGACATTCAACAACCGAATGCCGTCACCTCAAAGATTACCTCCTCGCTCAATTTCAAAGGGGCGAAGTCCGAGGCCCAGATGAGCGGCGCGAAACACACCTTCGTCTCTGGCCCGATATTCGCGCCGCTCATCTGGGCCTCGGGCCGAACCGACGATCGAAACGCGACGATGACCGAAGCGAATATCGGGCCAGAGACGAACGGAAAGCACAGGGTAGCCCCGAGCCGCAGAAAAGGGATCGGCAGGACGAGCCGAGCGGTAAACCACCGATACCACGCAGACGTATCAACATGATTATGGGAGGCCTCCCGCTTCAAAGCCATTCGGTCCGCTCCATCAAAGAGTACGAACGGCGGGCACCCCCGCAATCTACCACGGGCCGAGCAACGGAATCCGAGGACAAGACACTCTGTTTTAGGGACGACGAGACCGCCGGCCTCGATACGCCGCACAACGATCCTCTCGTGATCGACCTGCTGATCGGCGACTGCGAAGTTTCGCGCATCATGGTTGACACTGGAAGTTCAGTTGACCTGATTTTTAAGGAGACGCTCGAACGGATGGCATTAGAGGGATACGAAATCAAGTCGACTATCCAGCCTCTAACCGGGTTCGGCGGCGAGGTGATAAATTCGATCGGGACAATAAAACTACCCGTATACGTTGGGCAGATGTCCAGAATAGTGAAGTTTGTGATAGTTGATCGCCCAGCCGTGTACAACGTGATCATGGGGACCCCCTGGATACACTCGATGAAAGCCGTACCATCAACCTATCATCAGTGCATCAAATTTCCAACGCCGACCGGGGTTTACACCGTTTACGGAAATCAGCGCATAGCCCGAACATGTTTTCTGACCGCTCATAAGAACCGTATCGCCGAGCAGGTTCATCTGATCGGCCCACCAACCGAGTTGCCTAGCCAAATTTCCAAGGAACCGAACCGCGAGCTGGTGATTAAGGAATGCATTGACCCATCAAACCCGGAGCGGCGTGTAGGGATCGGCGCCGACCTCGACCAAAGCATAAAGGAAAATCTGTTGAAGTTCCTACGCCAAAATGTTTCAACCTTCGCGTGGTCGCCGGAGGACATGCTCGGCATCGACCCAAAGGTCGCCTGCCACGAACTTAACGTCGATCCCACCTTCAAGCCGGTAAAACAGAAGCGCAGGAAACTCGGCAAGGACCGAGCACAGGCCGTGGAAGCCGAGGTGCGAAAGCTGGCCGCGGCCGGTTCGATCGAGGAAGTCCGATATCCAGAGTGGTTAGCAAACCCTGTCGTGGTCAAGAAAAAGAACGGCAAATGGCGCGTCTGCATTGATTTTACCGATCTCAATCAAGCATGTCCGAATGATAGTTTCCCATTGCCGAACATCGATAGACTCGTCGAGGCCACGTCCGGCAACGAACTCTTATCCTTTATGGACGCCTTCTCAGGCTATAATCAGATATTCATGCACCCCGACGACCGCGAAAAAACAGCGTTTATCACCAACCAAGGAACTTACTGCTACAGGGTAATGCCTTTCGGGCTCAAGAATGCCGGAGCCACATACCAGCGCCTCGTCAATAAGATGTTTGCCGAGCAAATCGGTAACACAATGGAGGTGTACATCGACGATATGCTCGTCAAGTCTCTTAAAGCAGAGGATCATGCCGAGCATTTGCGAACGTGTTTCGAAACCTTGAACAAATTCGACATGAAATTAAATCCTGAGAAGTGTACGTTCGGCGTAACGTCCGGCGAATTCTTGGGATACATAGTCACTCGTCGAGGTATCGAGGCCAACCGTAAGAAAATTGACGCCGTCGTCGAAATGCCTTCCCCTCGCAACACACGGGAGGTGCAGCGACTGACCGGACGAATTGCCGCGCTGAACAGGTTCATCGCTCGATCCTCGGATCGCTGTCTCCCTTTTTACCAACTCCTACGCAGCAACAAACGTTTCGCATGGGACGAGGAGTGCGAAAAGGCTTTCGCCGAACTCAAACAATATCTTACGAGCGCACCGGTTCTTGTGCGTCCTGAAGAAGGAGAAACCTTGTTCCTCTACGTCTCAGTCACATCCGCCGCCGTCAGTGCCGTCCTGATCCGCGAAGACCGTGGCGAACAGAAGCCCGTGTTTTACACAAGCAAAGCACTCGATGGTGCCGAAGCCAGGTACCCGGTCCTCGAGAAAATGGCCTACGCAGTGGTCACCGCAGCCAGGAAGCTGCGTCCTTACTTTCAGTCCCATTCGATAGTAGTTCTGACCGAACATCCGCTCAGAACCATCCTACATAGCCCGGCTCAATCCGGCAGATTAGCCAAGTGGGCCGTCGAATTGAGTGAGTTTGACATCGAGTTCAGGCACCGATCGAGCACCAAGTCTCAAGTTCTCGCCGATTTTCTCGTTGAACTTCCGCCGAACCAATCCCCGGACGAGAGCGAGCTAGTCCACACTTGGAATTTGCACGTCGATGGCTCCTCGTCCCAAAACGGCTCGGGGATCGNCGGCATTCGATTGCAGTCCCCAACGGGAGAAATTCTGGAACAATCCTTTCGGCTCGCCTTCCCGGCCTCCAACAATGAAGCGGAGTACGAGGCGCTCCTCGCGGGCCTTCGTCTGGCCAAGGGGATAGGTGTCGAACACGTACACGCCTTCTGCGACTCCCAACTCGTGGCGAACCAATACAGCGGTGCCTACGACGTCCGCAACGAGCGCATGGAAGCGTACCTGCGGCTCGTCAACTCCTTCGCCAAGTCCTTCGCCACTTTTGAATTAACGAAGATACCACGCAGCGATAACTCTTCGGCCGACGCCCTCGCAGCCCTTGCTTCAACCTCCGACCCGACCCTCAAACGAATCATACCGGTCGAAAGCATCTCCGAGCCTAGCATCGCCGCACCTCCGTTCACATCAGTTTTCGCAATTCAAGAATCTCCAATCGCCGCGGCGGACGAGTCAAGCACCAATTCCTGGCAGGACGAAATACTCGCATACCTGAACCACGGTACGTTACCGGACGATCGATGGGCCGCTCGGCGCCTCCGCGCGAAAGCTGCCAGATACACTCAATTCCAGGGGCGACTCTTCCGATGGACGGCGTCTAAGGCCTTACTTCGGTGCGTTAATGATAGTGAAGCCAAGGCCATTCTACGCGAAACGCACGAAGGCGCAGGGGGAAGCCATTCCGGCGGCCGAACACTGGCCCTACAAATTAGGCGTCAAGGGTTCTTCTGGCCGACCCTCGTCTCGGACTGCGAAGTATACGCACAAAAATGTGAGCAATGTCAACGACACGGCCGAACCATTCATGTCCCTGCCGAGGCTCTCCGCACCGCAGTAATCCCATACCCTTTCATGCGCTGGGCAATGGATATCATAGGACCTTTCCCCGTTTCACGACAGAAGCGATTCGTGCTCGTCCTGACGGACTACTTTACAAAATGGGTCGAGGCGAGCGCCTACGCAAAGATCGAGGCCGCCCACGTACAACGTTTCGTCTGGCGCTTCGTAATATGCCGTCATGGCCTCCCTTACGAAATCATAACGGACAATGGCTCGCAATTCACGTCTTCAACCTTCGAAGGTTTCTGCGCTAAATGGAATATTCGCCTAAGCAAGTCAACGCCGCGCTACCCGCAAGGTAACGGCCAGGCCGAAGCCACAAACAAATTCCTCCTTGACAGACTGAAGAAACGCTTGTACCGAAAAAAGGGTCTTTGGGCGGACGAACTCGACGGCGTCCTATGGTCTCTCCGCACTTCCCCTCGCCGAGGCACCGGCCAGACCCCCTTTTTCCTCGCACACGGTATCGAGGCAATGGCACCTGCCGAAGTTGGTGTCCCAGGCCTTCGCCGAACAGAGCTCCCTCACAACACCGAGCTCAACAACGGCATGATCCGCGACAGCCTAGACGAAATAGAAGAGCGCCGTGACCAGTCACTCCTGCGCATTCAAAACTATCAAAACTTGGCGGCCCAGTACCACAACAAGAAAATTCGCAGCCGAGCCTTCGCAGAGGGCGACCTCGTTCTTCGAAAAGTGTTTGAAAACACAGCAGAAGACCGAGCCGGCAAGCTCGGCGCTAAATGGGAAGGCCCGTACCAAATCAGCAAAATAGTCCTGCCGGGCGTGTATGAACTCATGACTATGAGCGGCGAAGCCATCCCCCGATCTTGGAATGTGTCGAACCTCAAACAATATTACTACTAACAAAAAAACAACGAACTACGGTGCGGCTTGATCCCAGAAATGGGTACGTAGGCAGCCCTCCNACTTACAAAGTCATGTGTTAGTAAGCCGAACCTGTTCGCAAACACATTCGACTAAAGCCGGCTACCATGCCGCACCAACTTACAAAGTCATGTGTTAGTAAGCCGAACCTGTTCGCAAACACATTCGACTACAGCCGGCTACCATGCCGCACCAACTTACAAAGTCATGTGTTAGTAAGCCGAACCTGTTCGCAAACACATTCGACTAAAGCCGGCTACCATGCCGCACCAACTTACAAAGTCATGTGTTAGTAAGCCGAACCTGTTCGCAAACACATTCGACTAAAGCCGGCTACCATGCCGCACCAACTTACAAAGTCATGTGTTAGTAAGCCGAACCTGTTCGCAAACACATTCGACTAAAGCCGGCTACCATGCCGCACCAACTTACAAAGTCATGTGTTAGTAAGCCGAACCCATTCGCAAACACATTCGACTTAAGCCGGTTTACGCGCCGCACCGACTTACTCAAAATCACGTATCGATAAGCCGAACTCATTCGCACGTACGTTCGTTGGTCTNTTTTTTAAAAAAAAAAAAAAAAAAAAAAAAAGGGAACATGCGCAAATCTTTGAAGCATTCTAATGCCGAACAATTTCATTGGCCGAACGGCAAACAAGGCAAGGGTTCAAATATATAAAAAAAAAAGAACAAACGACAACCAAAGTTAAAACAAGCAAGAAACGCCTCCTCGGCGCGCAAATCAGATTCAAAGTCTTAACCAAAAACAAAAGGAAAACAAATCACATCAGTTCATAGTCCTGGAGGGGTTCGTCATCGGCAGGCACATCCTTAGAGAGGTCTTTCACGACTGGAATGTCTGAATAATCCGCTCCGGGAGAAGGTGTGCGAACCGGGGACATTGTCAGATCGGCCTCCTTGATCGGGACGACATCCAGCTCGTCAACTTTCTTCTCCCACTTAGCCATCTTCGCCCTTAGACCTTGCACCCTCTTCTCCGGGATCACCACACCGTCTTTGGACTGAATCAAGCCCAACAGCTCCAGTGTACCTTGCAGCCCGCCGAACACAATCAGCGCTTTGTTGGCCTCCTCCTTCTCGGCCAAATGACGCCTGAATTTTTCAAAACGCTCGGCATATTTGGCCGCATAAGCCTCCCCGATGATCTTCCTTTCGCGATGGCCGATCTCTGCAGCGGCGATATCCATTCCTCGATGCATATCGCGCAACTCCTTCACCAGAATCCTCTCTTTCTCCCGCGCTTCCTCCTCACTCGCCTTAGCCGACGCCAAGGCCGCCTCCAGCTCCTGAACGCGCGCGGCCTCCTTCTCCAATGCCGACCTAAGATCCTCGGCCTCCTTCGACTTCGCCTCCGCGACGGACTTATGTACTTCAGAAGAAGCCTCTGCCGAACCCAGAGTCCTTCGGACGTTCTCAACCTCGGCCCACGCCTCGCGAAGACTCCCGTCATAGAATTTTGTCAAGGAGTTGACCCCGGCGGCCGCCTATGAAGAGAAACAGATTTTCAGTTATAAAAAGAGAGGAAATTTAATTTTCTAACTTAATAAACAAACCTCAGCCACTGCGCGGGAGGCGCTCTTATAAGCGTCCGCGGCGACGAGGCTGTCGAACCGGGGAATCATCGAGCCAGTCCCCTGAATCCTGGAGAACAGATCGGCACAAGCAAACGAATCCCCGGTGAACGGCACGGTGCCTGAGTACTCATAGCTGAAGGCATGAGGATTCGCTTCAGTCGCCTTCTCTAGCAGCAAAAGACCCGAACCGGCCGTAGTAAGATCGCCACCCCCGGCAGTCTCTAGAACCTCGGTCCCCGCAGAGCCCAACTCGGCCGCTTCCGCCGTCCTCTTTCTACTCCTTTGAGCCAACTTCGGAGACCCGGATCCTGCTTTATTCAGAGAAGATATTTCAGTCCTTCTGTACGGCCTGATGCGAGCACAAGAGGAGTCGACTAACTTACCACTGCCAGTTGGCCGAACCTGTTCACCGGTCTCCCTCCCTCTCATTATCTGGGACATGGCGAACAGACCTTTGCCGCCCCCGCCTACCACGGGAACCATCTCAGAATCAGGTCCCGTCCCTACGGTCGGTGACCGAGGCGAGTCTTCGACCTCATCGTCTGATAGCAGGTCGGCGAAGCTCGGAAGTTTCGACTTTTCAATCTTCCCCATGTCTGGCTTGGAATGCGACAGTCGCGCGGCCGAACCTCTTCTTTTTCCCTTCCCCCTTTTCGCGGTTGGCCCTTTCCCTGCCGAACAGNAAAAAAAAAAAAAAAAAAAAAAAAAAAAAAAAAAAAAAAAAAAAAAAAAAAAAAATTTCCTAACCAGCACGGTCGCCGCGCTTCTTTTCTCTTGTCGCAAAAGCCTCGGGATACTGTGCGATGCTATGCTCTCTGATACGAGCAATGTTAGTGCCGAAGTCCTCAGGAGGGGGCCGGGTGTAGCTTCTGTAGGGAACTGCAAAAATAAAAATAATAAGGCACCGGCCGAGCCAAAAGAAAACTAACAAAGATAGAATGCGACGGCTACCAAAGCCGAGCCCCCAGTTTGTGAAAACCCTACCAGTCGGATCGGCGAGCGTGTTTTCGTTCATCTGAACGTAGAAATAGTGCCGCTCCCAGTCTCTAACTTTACTTGGCTTCGGCAGAACGACCCCATGCGCTCCCTTCAAACGTATGTAGTAAGTCCCCGGCTTGTTCTTTGCGTTACTGCTCATCACAGTAGCCTCCTCTAAAAAATCAACGCCAACGTCAATGCCGAGCGCACTTCCAAGGTCGAGCAGCCCAGTGATGACCAACACTGAATTTCCAGTCAGCTGCGTAAAAGCGACCTGCCGTGCCGCGCAGAAGTCAACAAACTGCTTCGGCAGCGGGAACCGAAGGCCGCACGAGATAAAGGCAGCTTCATGAAGGCACATGTAACCTGGGGGCGGCGTCCAGGGGCGATCGTCTTCCTCGGGGATCATGAACTGAAAGCCCTGCGGCTTCCCTAAAAACCGATACATCTCCTTCAGCGATTCACCAGTGGTTAGCGTCGGCAGACCGCCACTCCAAGGCTCGGTATCCTCCGCCGCGCCTAACTCATCAAAAGGAACAGGCATGTTCGGCGGGGGGTCGTAGAACTCCTCTTTCACCGTCCCTACCAAGGAGTTCCCATCACCCCGTAACGGTTCGGCAGCCGTAGAGCCTTCATCAGAATTTTGTGCGGCATCCTCGGGTGAATCAGGACGAACAGACTCTTGAGACGAGCCAAGCAGAATCGGATCGGTAGACATCGGTGTAGAGAAGAAATCGGGGGCTCGGCAATAAGCAAATCGGAGCAACCGGAGCAAAAACAGAGAATTACCTTTGGCGCAGAAGCAGAAGAAAGGCAGAAATGAAAAAAGAGGGAGAGAGCAGAAGTATTTATAGGAAGCGGGGCGTCAAAAACGAGGTCATCATTAGTACGCTTCCCCAACCCACGGTCGAATCACCATCCGACACGTGGCATCTACTGAAACGTCTCGAAGCGTTTAAATGCCTAGGCCACCGCTGAACCCAAACCGACGATCGCCCCGTCCGCCGACACGTGGCGTAAAGCGCACGATCTCAACGCGCCGAGCGCGTGAATCGTAGACTCGGGGGGGGGACTGATTGGTAGAGATGGGCTTAGCACAGATTGCTAAGCCCATCTCAGCTCCACAGCATAATGGGCCAGTCAGCCCAGTGGCCCATCACCCATAAAAAGCCTCGAAACGATGACTATAAAAAGAGCCAGAAGATGAAGCATCGAGGATCCGGATTTTGGCATTTTAATTTATCTCTCTACAACTCTCCTTTACTTAGAAAATTGTGTATTCTCGCTTTCGCCTAACGTACTCATAAACGAGGAATCCGAACCATTCACTTATTTAACTTCGAACGCAAAAGGACAACATCAATATCAATGTATCTTCCCATTTTCTCGTAATGTTTTAATATGCATTTTAAAATTTTTTTTCTTTTTGTGGGCGGCAATGGGACATTCTTTTTAAAAAGGGAACATCCACAACGGTTTGGTGGGACATTCTTTTATATTTTTTATATTTTATTTAATGTGATGACACACTTCTAAACTCATTTTGGCAATTAGGATGAGGAAGGTTTATCTAAATCAATCTCCACCATATGTTTCCAATTGATCACGTCAGTACTATGTCTATAATCTTTTAATATAATATAGGGGTCTATTGTTAACGTATTTGAAGTATTTGCTCCTAACGTATTTTATTAGTATTTAAGATTTTTATTAAAATACTTTTTGAGTCTATTATTTTCCGTAGAACCTATTGGATAATTATAGTAATGCAAACCTAAAATGTTAGAATGTTATATAATTTTTAAAAAAAAAAATTTTTCAAGTAAAAATTCTTTTTAATATAGTTTTTTCTTACTTTCATTAAGATGATGATAGGCTATAATTTATTATTAACGTTTTATATTTTGTGTGTGTATATGATAATGTATTGCTATTGCAAGTAGAGTTATTATCTATTTAAGCACACGGTTTGCTATTGTAATTTGTAAGTAGACCAATCATAAAGCAATGAAGATTTTTATGTTTGGTTTGTAACATACTGTAATATCAAACAAACGACAACGTTTTAAGCATCAATCTTATATGTAACCTTGTGAAGTCATTTATGGCTTTCTTCTCTCTTTTCTTCTTCTTACCTTTCCTCCTTGCTACCTTTGCTTTTGTTGTTTACTTTTCCCAAATGAAGTTAATGTATTTTTGATATTTTACCAAATTTTTTTTATCAAAGTGATATTTATCTCAATGAATACTTTGGAAAACTTCAATCAATTAACAAATATTAAAATGAGTCTAAAATCTAAATCAAACAGCCACAAGCAAAGATAATAAGTATTATGTAATAAAATGAAAATTTATCAAATTGATTTTTAAAATATTTATAGCAATATAATATTTAATTATTTTGTATATAAAGATAATTATGTAATTCCTTATTAAAGTTAGAATATTTGAAGAAATAAAGGAATAATTGTGTAAATGGATAATTAGCAAAAAAAATTTAACATCATATTTTCATTAAGATGAAACAGTGTGATCCTCATGGAGGAAACCAGAGATCCCACAGAATACAAATCTGTGGACAGTAAACGGATTTGAGAAAGTATGTTAGCTTAAGTAATCAGCTGCTTTTTCCTCATAAAATATCGGGAATGTATTTAAGTGATTAATTTGGAATATACCATGGAACAAAACCTCAAGATGATGTTACTTCTAACTCTAGTATATATTTGACTCTCGTTAAACTTTGGGAGATCATTAGCGATAACTGGTTAGGATAGTGAGGTGCGGAGAATGGACACTATTGTCCACTTAAAGTATGTATCACCAACAAGTAAAGAATTTCTACAAAAGACCAAATTTATTGATACTTGCTCGCAATTAACTTATTTTTTATGTAGTTGTATTCTGAGTAGGGTTTGTTATGCTCTCTGTAATCATAATATATGCTCCTTAATTATATATTTGCTCGCAATTAACTTTTTTTGGTGTGTAAATTCTTTCGTATTTGCTGCTTTTAGGCCATTGACCGGCTGGTGTGGGAAAGAGGTGAACTGGTAGATCTATCAGCATTACTGGTATCTACGGCTTTGAATCATTCAATGTATGCTTCTTTTTAGTCTCTCTTTGCTGTTTCCTGCCTGAACTTACAGAGGGATCAACTGGGATGAAAATTACAAGTGAGGCAGTATTGTCACTTTGTCAGCATACACTGTACTACTATCTCTGAATTAATCCATTTATTGAATCCTGAAATTTAGGAATTATATTGCATATTATTTCTGTAGAGATTTCTGACCTTTATTAGCCACATTTCACGATAAGAAAGAATGGGGGCATAGAATTTACAGGACAATTGTTTCATGTATGCATCTTCTGTATTACAATTTGTACCAGTGTTATTCTGTTTTTCTGAATAACTTCACATGTTGCAGAAAAATAGTTTTGAGCAGTTCTGTATAAATTATGCGAGTGAGAGATTGCAGCAACACTTTAATCGCCATCGTATAATAGGCAGAGGATTCACATGACAGATAATCTATCGAGTTCGGAGAGCTTAATATTTCTTTTGGCTATTTCAGGAATATATATCTAGGGTGGCATTGACAATATGATAGCTAATCTCCTCTAGAGTCAGCACCCATCATATGCTATATATGTGTTTTAGTTCTAAAGGAATCAACGGTTGTACTCATTGGTGCTTCTAAGGACCTTAGTTAGTCTCAAAGCTACCCTGGCTTGCGGCATCCAAGGAGTTCTTGTGCTTTAGGTGTGTAGCATTCAACATATCGTTCTCTTCGCCAGCGAGTATGATTCCGGAGTCACACATGATTGACAATTCAGGCCTAGCAAATGCTTGCATAGCCGTAATCTGTTCGACCCACAATCTATCTTCGTTCTTTCTCTTGCACAAGTCCACAAAGCTAACACAAGCTTCTCTGCATACCCAAAAGAACACAAGTTTATATTGGTACACAACAGTTCACAAGTTATAAGTGATGAAAAGTGAGCTCACCATAGATTGTTTCTCATCATTCCATTTCTTATTTACTTGAGGAGTATTTCGAGCTTCCCCATCTTTAAGCTCAAGATCGAACTCCTTAACCATCCTAACATAAAGCACATTACATTAGGAAAATTAGATTCTTCAGCTGTGGACATTTATTTAAAATCTATCTTGAACACATCAAAAGTCCTTTCTACAAATAATTACATCTTATCCATCTCAAAAACTGCCAAGACTTGCAATTAAAACTGGAAACAATACCTTTTACACTCTCTCATCTTCTCTGCAACTTCTTCCAGTTGCTTGCTATATTGCCATGAACAAAGCAAAGCAGAGCATGCTCGTTGGCGAGACGTCCGGCATTCAAATTCTACTCGACCTGAATCCACACAAAAACCACTTCTTCATCGGATACATCCCAAGTCTCAAACCAAATCACTCCACAAAGAACTAAATCTAACACATAATATGTAAATAACCAAACTTTGAGTCAATCTAATCAAAAGGGGAATATATAAGACACGTTGCAAACAACCACCATAGTATCGAAATTCTCGGAATTCTCCAAAAACTTAAGCTTGACCTTGTAATGATTTGCACGCTCGCCAAGTCTCTGAAACAGAGCTTGTGACTTTAGATTTCCCTTTCGGGCTGCGACAAGTTTGCTTCTTCTTTATGCTGGATCTTTGGACATGTTAGATTCACACAGTTAATCCATCTTTATATTTATGCTATCTCGTTAGTCTGCAAAAGAAGAGAACAATTATCAATAACCAAAGCAACACAGTAAGAAACTATAAAAGTGGCACTAATTACTAAATCTTTAAATCAAACCTGCGCAAAGAAAATCAGGGTTCTTGGTGATTTTGTAGAGTGCAAAATACGAAATCCAAACTTTACAATTTCTAAACCGTTTTGCAAAATTGAAAAGACAAGATTGTTAGGAATCTCATGATGAACAATTTTTGTTTGTCTCAAGTGAGATTAACAAACAGAAATCGACCCTTTTGATGATTTTTGATTTAGAGGATTCCCCGGAAATCTCCAGGGAATAAGATGATACGTTTCTCAATGTAAAACAGAGAGAAACAGAGAGAACTTTATTGATATCAAAGAGAGCATTACAAGCGTGTATTTGGATAAGATGCTTGTACAATTTCTCGATAACCAACTCTACATCTATGAACTCCTATATATAGACAATTCTCTTCTAGATCTTTCTGTGTAACAACCTCTAACGGCCTCCTGCAACGGACTTCTCAGACCCTGCCACGTCAGCTACTTCCTCCTCTCCTTTTCTTCTTCTATACACTCTCCATGGCTTATCATAAGATCGTAAAAATTCAGAGATTTTGTATGAATACATGTGGCATTACAGGTGGAAGAGCTCGTTTCTACCGAGCTCTAGTTCCTGCCGAGCTCTAGTTCCTGCCGAG
>OVAF01002790.1:0-14474 GCA_900406245.1 Odontarrhena argentea | reverse complement strand
GAGACGTCTCCCCGCCGGTGTGTCTAGGAAGAGCTTGCGGCTACCTCGATATGCGGGACAGAGAGAAAACTATGTCTAGGGCGAACACATTTTTGATAAAATGCTATTAATTTGTGCCAATTTGTAAAGACGCAACAAACATAAAGGACCCAATAGAAATTTCTCATATTAGGAGTCACGTGAATAGCACGCGCTTCAGGGTTTCTCAGACATCAGCCTCCATGACACCTACTATATAGTAATTTTGATTACTACACCTCAAAACTCAAAAATACAACTGTCGTTAATCTCTTCCGCCATTTTTTATTTTATTTTATGCTTTCTCCGCCCTTCGATTTCTTAGGTTTTAAGTTTTTGCTCTGCGTCACATTTACTGATTACCACCGTTCTTGTTTATGTTATTGGATTTGAATATGCAGTTTAGGTTGTAAACTTGTTTGTGTTGTTCTACTCTAGACAATTCAAAGGTGTGAGATTTTCTTGTGTGATTTTTGTGATTAAAGAGATTGGAGGTGATGACAATTTCCCCAGATGATCGAATCTGATTATATTAAGCGAATTATATTTCCTCTTCAACAAAGGAAGTCAAGCCTATACTCTGATCCTTTCTCTTATAATTTCCCTGGATTTTTTTTTTTTTTTTGTTAAGCTTTTGGGATTTTCTCTTAAAACAAAGAACTAATTTTTATAACAAGGGAGAAGTGGAGATGATGACAATTTCCCCAAATGATCGAATCTGATTATACTGTGCGAATTTATATTTCCTCTTCAACAAAGGAAATCAAGCCAATGTTCTGATCCTTCTCCTAAATTTTCATTATATTTTTGTTTTGACGATTTGATGACGACCACAAACTCAGTTTCTTTGCTATAATTATACCATTGTTTCCCTCTAGTGGTGATGATACAACGTATTAATGTGTGGCAACTGGCAAGTGATTACAGATTGCGGACGGTATGTGAAATTGAACTAGCAAAACTCTATAACAATGAGATTAATCTTTTTTTTTAGATCGGTTAACCTAACTCGATAATCGATGAATTGAACTAAAGAGGCCGAAGTATTAGTGTTTCTGCCTTTTTGGACAACAGGGTACTCAGAATTCAGAAAGTCAGATTAAGTTCTTATTCAATTTACGAAACGGCGTCGTTTGACGGTGACCGGGACATTTAAGTTGTACATTCAATTTGGTAGAGCCAACCAAAGTCTCATGTAATTAAAATTTGAATGTAACACAGAAATTTGGATTTAATTTAATATGAGTTGTTTAACCAACGTCGATAACCGATACGACTCACATTATAACACGATTTTTTGATTAATTAAAGACGCAAAACACGATTTACCATATTGCTTCCCTTCACTTAAAACGACGCCGTTTCTCTGCTCACGGCGAGATATACTTGTCGGAAAACACGACCGGAGAATCAGATCCGGAGATGGAGACAAATCTGAAAACCAAAAAGCACAAGTTGATTTCTTTTGCGTTTCTGTTGATCCACACCATCGCCATTCTGATCTTCACTCGTGGGTTTCTTCTCACTCGAACCGAGCTTCCTTTCCACAGTACTTGCCCCGACGTTTCTCAATCTCCTTGCCTTGCTTCTCCTCCACTCCCAGTTCACGACTCTAATCGGAATCACTCGAAATGTTGGACCAAACCTGTTGTCGACCGCGTTATCGTTATTGTCTTGGATGCTCTCAGGTTTTTCAAGATTTCTAAACTGTTGTTCAATTTCACAATTTCGTAGTCATTTCGTGATTTTGACTCTTTCTTTTCAGAATCGATTTCGTGGCCCCGAGTGCTTTTTTCCCAGGTGAGTTCAATTTAAAGCTAAGTATTGCCTGTTAGTGAGTTTAGTAATATAACTACAAGTAAATCTTTCACTGTACAGAGCCGAAGCCATGGATGGACAAATTGAAAATCTTGCACAAGCTTGCATTTGCTAATGAATCTTCTGCTAAGATTTTTAAGGCTTTTGCTGATCCTCCTACAACCAGTTTGCAGCGTCTCAAGGTCCCAATTTTTTTTAACACTTTCTAGTTTGGTGACTACAGACATTGCGTTTAATCTCTTTTCGAGTTCTATGTGGATTCAGGGATTAACAACTGGAGGATTGCCTACTTTTATCGATGTTGGCAATAGTTTTGGTGCTCCTGCTATTGTTGAGGATAACTTCATCAATCAGGTTGTTTACGCATATCTAATGTAAATTGTTTGTTTTCTGTGTGATTGGGTTGCAGGGTAGTAACTTGGGCTTTTTCTATGCATAGCTAGTGCTAAATGGGAAACGGTTGGTGATGATGGGTGATGATACTTGGACACAGTTGTTCCCAAATCAATTTCAAAAGTCATATCCTTTCCCCTCTTTCAATGTCAAAGACCTGGATACTGTAAGTAATTTCCAGTTTGCATCTTTTCATATGTTTGTTTCTTAGGTAGCTTGGCTGCGTAGAGCCTTTTATGTATGATATTGGTTACGCTTTTACAGGTTGACAATGGATGCATTGAGCATCTGTTCCCATCCCTTTACGAAGATGATTGGGATGTTCTAATTGCGCATTTTCTTGGCGTGGTATTCCGAAAGTTACCTTTTTATCTTTTTCTTTGTTATCTTGACGTTCGTTTCTTTGATTCAGTGATGTTTAATATTTGCAGGACCATGCAGGACACATATTTGGAGTGGATTCCATCCCAATGATAAAAAAGTTGGAGCAATATAATACAGTTTTAGAGGTAAGTTTCTCTTTAACTGTGGCAATCCTCTGTTAAAGGTTACAACGGGAATAAACCATCTTTACTTAACGTTCACTGTGTCCTTCTTCTGTCTTGCAAGCATGCTTTGTGTAATCTTGTTTAATTTCCATTTCAACCATGCCTCGTCTAGAAAGTCATCAGTATATTGGAGAGCCAGGCGGGACCAGGTGGTTTGCATGAGAATACTGTGCTTATCGTAATGGGTGACCATGGGCAGACATTAAATGGGGATCATGGCGGAGGGACTGCTGAAGAGGTAAGAAGTTGTTTTTCTTCTTAAATTTGCTCTTCCTCAAGGTTTTTATCAGTTCACCTTCACTTTAAAATCCCTTTACAGGTAGAAACAACCTTGTTTGCCATGAGTACGAAGAAGCATACAGCTCCAGTTCCTCCTGAGTTTGATACGTCATCTTGTAAACACAATCCGGTAATTTGTAGCCTTCGGAACATATTCCTTGCTGACCCAAGAATTGATTTTTAGATATCTTATCACTGTGATTCTATTGTGTTCATCTTAATGTCAGGATGGGAAGCAGGTATGCATCAGCTCCATCGAGCAGGTCAGTATCAAACTTGATGTGTTGTCTTTCTTCTTGCTTTATGCAAACCTGTTTGCCATACATAATTGTTTTGACCTATTTGCAGCTTGATTTTGCGGCAACATTGTCAGCTTTGCTTGGGATATCCTTTCCTTTCGGAAGGTGCCTTGTAAGGATCATTGTCAAAATTTGTTACCTGCTTCTATACAGGATAATATTCATCCTAGCCAATTAGTATTTCTAACATTTTTTTACATATCTCAATATTTCAGCATTGGGCATGTCAACCCTGAGCTCTTTGCCCTTGGTTCCAGCACCTGGAATTTGGATAACTTTGAGTTGAGCAATACTGGCACCCAATCTGCTGCTAAAGAGTGGATGAATAATTACGTGAACGTCCTCTGTGTGAATGCTTGGCAGGTAAAAAGGTCTTCCCTTCCAAAACGTAATATAATTTATTTTCAGCTTTAGCTTTTAGACTCTCATTTTCCATCTCCATTTATATGCAGGTGAAAAGATATATAGATGTTTATTCGAACTCATCTGTTGTTGGTTTCTCTTCCGATGATATGTCAAGGATATCAGATTTATATTCTGCGGCGGAACAGAATTGGTCTAATTCTGTTAAACATATATTGATGGATAGAAACGGGGATGAGGACAGTGCAAATATATATGCCCTTAAAAAGCAAATTGCAGCATATCTGAATTTCTTCTCGAGTGTTGTTGAACTTGCTAGGTCCAAGTGGACAGAGTTCAATCTGAATCTAATGATTACTGGGTTTGGGATATTAGTTATATCACTCATCCTTCAGTGTCTTGCTGTTTTCCATGGTGAACCTCATGCAGTGAATTCAGGGTTATCCACTTGTGCAGCGTTCACTTTCTTTATAGTATTGATCCGTGCTTGCAGCTTTCTATCAAATAGCTATATTTGTAAGTTTCACGTAATTTTATGATTTAGCTTGTTTTTCTTGCACTTTTGCTGTAGCATATTGTACCCGCTGCTGACAATGAATATCTGTGTAAATAGTGGAAGAAGGAAAAGTTGCAAATTTTCTCCTGGCAACAACTGGACTTATCAAGCTGCGGTATTCAGTTATGAGAAAAACGATGCGCAAAGAAGTCAGTATTATTTTAAATTTTTTATTACTGGTGGGTGTTACTTTCAAAGTTGCTTGTTGTGTAATAACATTTTTTAATATCTTGTCTGCAGGCTGTGATATTTCTTGCTATGGTTTCAGTTCTCAGAGTCTCTATAGATATTGGGTTGACAAAGCAAGCTGCAACTTCTCAGTTTATGAGTAGCTCACCATCGTGGATGCTCGGGATAGCTCTAGACCATTATATATTCACATATGCAGTCGAAGTTGTACCAATTATTTCGCTGATTGTACTCATGTACATGCTCTACATAGCAATTGCTAAAACATCCAGCGTGGGGCTGTGGAAGTATGTTACTGCCGGTAGTATGATAAGCTACCTTTTGATAGCATTGCTCTGGGCTTCCGAGAGCAAGATACTTGGTCTGGATGGTTTAATTCAAATAACTGGAGGAATAAACCGCATCCCTCAAACAATTTATGTTATCGGATTGATGCAGCTATTCCTTTTAGCTTCTGCCCATATGTTTTGCACCGGAAAAGATCAGAATCGGACCATCAGAACTGTCGCTCTTGTATCTGCTTGTAGCTCGCTAGTAATTCTCTTGTCAGGAAAGCAAGGATCAACGCTTGCATTAGCATATTTTTTAGCTGGTACATTTTTCTTCTCCCTTGAGAATTGTTCTCAAAGCAAAAAGCTTTATAAAGATTGCAATTTAGGTCGATAAGGTTTAAGATATTGTTAAAACTATGCAGGCTATTGTATAATGAGGCTGGAGGGTGTAGAGAGAAAAACCCAATCAGATGGACAGATCGCGAAACTAAATCCTCTCTGCGTGTTGCAATGGAGTCTTCTTTCTATATGCATGTTTTTCGCCAGTGGGCATTGGTGTGCCTTTGATGGCCTCCGTTATGGAGCTGCATTTGTTGGGTAGGTCCAAATGTCTCAAATTCAGACGAGAATGGAATCTCCTGTCTATATTATGATGTTACTGACATCTTTTCTTTAGGTTTGATGAGTTTGTGCTTATACGACAAGCTATCCTTTTGACAATTGAAACATTTGGGTTCTCGGTGATCCTTGCTGTATTTGGACTTCCCCTCCTCGCACGCATCCAGTCTGCAACTCCTCAGGCTCATGGAGAAAAGCGCCAACAGCTGTTTCAAGTAAGACATCTTCATATCAACTCATTCGTGGTCTTTACTAGCAGAGAGATCCAGCAACAATATTTTAAAGCACTTTTCTTTTCATTCTCTTCAGATGTATATGCTTTATGGAGTTATATCCGCAACTACTGTCACAGCTACAATCCTTTGCGTCACCATCCACAGAAGACATCTGATGGTAAGTAAACACAGGAAGATTCAGTCAAGCCAAAGGTTCTTGTGTTGTCTCTTTGACTAAAACATTGCTCTCATTTTCCTTGCAGGTTTGGGGTCTGTTTGCTCCAAAGTTTGTCTTTGACGTTGTTGGTCTTATCCTCACTGATCTCCTCATCTGTTTGGCTTCAGCTTACTATCTTTGATTCATTTTTGCAATTGATGAAAATATTACAGTAGATATTACCAGGTATCTTTTTTTTGTTTTTACTTCTCTAGGAATGTATTAACAATGATCAGAAATCCTCTTTTGAGAATTGATAGATTACAAAGGATCACTTCGATTTATGTGACAAATCTCTATCCTGTTATTTGTACATAAGAGATGATTCATTTTCTCATTACAATACGAAATACAAGCTGCAAGAGTTCTCTTGTACCTTAGCCTCCATTGCACTGACAATCGCCATTTGCTCATCATCCTATTAGTTTTCCCCGAAAACTCTAAAGCTTTGCCCGGAAATCCATTGTCATACTTGTTTAAACCCCATGAACAATGTGCATCGAGAAAAGCGCGTACTTCGGTGCCAAAAGCTTCTGTTTCTTTCTGGTCTAGATGCAATCCCAGATCTTGGAGTTTGTCAATGTTATGAAGAATCACAGTGTCCTCTTGGACAGATGTTGGCAGATCCCTCAAAACACTTCCACATTTCTCGGACATCCACTTCATGACAAGGCTCTCATTCTTCACAGATATCTGAGATCCAGAATAGACAAGACGCATAACTGACTTGTCACGCTGGCTCTGTGGAATCAGCCACAGTCTCAACGTCGATACAAGCGCAAAAGAGGGCTTACCATCTTGATGAATGTATAAAGAATCTTTAGGCCATGAAGAAGCTAGAGAATAAAGGCTGGTTTCTAGAGGAATGAAAACCTTGTCATTGGGATTCTCTTCTAACGTGAACCCATAATGCTCAAGAAGCTCCAGATTGGTGTACGTCCCATAACATAGAAGAACCTACACCCACAAAACAATCCTCTCCGTTAAGTATCTTTTCTAATTTATGCTTCCACTTCATTAGTTTAGCAGCTGTAACAGAGCAGCAGAGCTAATTAAGAGCTGGTACCTGTTCTCCTAGCTGATAATTGCTTCTTGCGTAAAGACAATAAGCATTAACATCTTCATCAAATCCACCATCTGTGAGCCTTTCAGACTGAGTCCGACACTCGTGATTAATATCTTCCAGGCGGGATGTCTCAGGATCTTCAGAGTGATTAGACTCATCTCCAGGGGCATCATAGTTAAACAAGTCCCCCACAGGACACAAACAGCCAGCACTATCCCATGGTATATGCAGCGTCCGTGAAGATATCTTCAAACAGAATAACCGTTTAAAGCTGTAAGGTTGTAATCAATTAAAATCGGTTTCTCGGACATCATTCCATATGATTGAGATGAAGTATTCTTACCGTTGCAGAAGCCCAAAGCCATGCCTGAAAACTCCGAAACTTTGGCTTGAGACCTAACTCGTTCATCAACGCACCAGCATCCTTCCACTCAGACTGAGACTTGGCTATAGCTTTCTCTGTAGCCCAAACAGCATCTTCAATCTAAGCACATGATCACAGACATTTCCTCTTTAGAGACGAAATCACCAGGGAGAGGAGACTTGATCTCAATCTAGAAACATAATTCAGAACCAAAAATAAAACACAAAAGTGCAGTAGTAGAGACAGAACTTGTAAAGCTTGCTTTTCAAATTCCCCGAATGTAGCCAACAGATCATAGTCACGGGGTATATGCACCAAGTATGGATACCAAAAAGAGCTCCTCCCTTTACTCATTTCATACAATAAGCACACACTCAGTATCTGCAAATGCAATGTCAACGATTCAGGGGAATTTTCCTCGGATACAAAACAGAACAAATCAAATAGTCAGACATAGAGAACCTGGGTCGACGAAAGCGATGCGTAGAGATTAATGGCATTCCTCAATTTCTCATCTTGAGCGATCATGGTTTCGGTAGTCATCAGAGCGTTTCTGGGGACTTTCAAAACCAATTCTCCTCTCCTAAGCTCACGAACAGCTCCCAAACCTCTCCTGATTCCAATCAATCGAGCAAAGAGCAATGAGAAGACAAAGATTAGGATCATAAGGAAATCGAATTCGTCTCTACACGCACCCGCCTGCGAGAGGGAAGTCAGCGACGGAAAGAGAATGGCCGAGACATGAATCGAGAGATCGAGGAGGTTCATTGGAATCTAAAATGCCAAGCTCTGATGCCCATCGCAGGAACATTTCCATGGATTGATGTTCTGCTGAGTCCATACTTGTTCTTCCGGCTTCCTGGGTTTTTGACTCTTCCTAAAACCCTGATTTGATTTCTTACGCGCACGGATTTTTCTGTAAATTACGAAAATGTACCGAGCCAGTCCTTTTGGGTTTTGAAAAAGTTACACGTGGGCTCATCAATTGAGTCAGATCCGGTTTGGTTTGAATTAAAATTTTAGTGGACTTAATCCATATAAGTTTGGTTTAGATCCATTTGAGTTTAGCCCCAAGAGAACATTTGAGAAAGGGAAAGGAAGAGGTTGAGCAGATCCAAAGCTCTTAATATTATTTTTCAAAATAATTAAGAGGGTTTGGTTTAGGCTCGTTACATTCACCCGAACGTGAAACCAGAGCATATTATATTGTGATATTGTCCCAAAAACCACTCGAAACAATGATTTCTATGTTTTGTCCAAAATCTTTACAAATTGAACTATTGACTCTTCGATCAAATCTCTGAATATTGCGTTCACTAAATACATATCTAAGAATCGAATATATCGAATTCAAGGTTTTTCTTTGATATCTTCATTCTTCAGTTATGCAACCTCTAGGAATTACTATGTAGTCTGAATCATATCAATGAGACAAACATTAAATACACTTTGGTTTCAGTATTTTTCATAATTAATTAATATGATATCCATTTTCGGTGGAGTAAACAGATTAATCGAAACAACATGAGTGTGTATGTACCATGTATGCGTTGGCTAGACAAAATAAGTTACGTGACAAAACACAAAACAAGTACAAAGCATATGCAAAATTAAGAGGAAGGAATATTCAGTTTCTCTTGGCTAGGAAAAACAAAAAAAAGAGTATCTTCTTACCAAATCTTGCGGTGTATAGGTAGGTATCTATAAAGGCTTCATTTCAGGTTTGGATATTCCATGAATGTCAAAGAAATGATCATTTACTAGTTTAACATTTCAAATTATGCTAAGCAATTTTGGAGGTATAATAATTTAACTGTCAACATGTGCGCAGAATGTATTCGTATGAGATTTGTTTGTATGAATTAGCTTTTTTCATAAAATACAATTATAATTTTTTATTTTTTTTTTAACATTGACAAAAAAATTATGTTTAAATGTAATATGTACACTCAATGGATTCGTGGATTGTGGAAGTGTGCCATGACACGTCCATTTACGTGGTTACGTGGTTGACTCTATAGGTAGCCATTAACGAACTTTAAAAAAAATATATTTCAAACTTTTTTCTAGACCATTTTAGAAACTACAGTAACTGAACCTCGTCATCAAAAATATTTGTATTTAATTTAAACTTTAAAATAATGGGGAGGCAGGCAAAACAAAGGAAAAAAAAAAACTTGCAGCATTAAGTATCACTACGTGTCGACTGTCGAGCCATGTTACCATGTAAATGGTGACTACGGTCCATTTCTTAGAGTACTTTTTACAATAAAACATATTATATTCAAATTAAGTAGTATTATTCGATATATAAAACGATAAAATCGCCAATCTGTATATAAGACTAAAATGTTATGGGCCACGAAAGATAACACAATTTACGAGTACACGTTTTCATTTCCAATTCATGTCTACATCACTCGCCAAACAAAGTTTATTAATTAGAGTACATCACTCGCCAAACAATTTTATTTTAGTAGTACATACGTGAACTGTCTGACGAATTGGATTGAATCTTAGTGATACCTTTAAAAATATGTAAGCATGTGAGTATGAAGATTTGTCATATGGATATCTAGATAAAAAAATTGAAAGTTAAGTAGTGATTTTAACCACTTAACTCACATTTTTTATATTCATGCAGATGCAGTACTTAACGCGAATGACTTTTTTTTTTTTCTTTTTCTTTTTTTCCATTGAGTTTTCTAGAGGAAGTTATTTCAGAAACATCTTTATTTCAAAAAATTGCGATACTGAACTGAAACTAATATTTGTTTCCATGTGTGGGGATGAGATAAGTTCCGTGTGTCTTTTACATATTGAATTCTTAAGAAGAAGAAAAAAGGTTGAAGTAATTCATTAATTATGATGTCATGTACATGTACATATACCTAATTGTAACTACGTAGTACAAATGACTCAATTCCATACTTGATTATCGGCCAACTCACTAACTTTGGTAAACGTTCTTGTGCTCTTAATATGTTTTGATGGTTGCTATTGGCTTTGATTGAATTGTACCAAGCATTTTCTCTAGTCCAGATTTCCAAAATTTGGATTATATATAGAGAAAAATAAATAAAAGGTTTACCTCACGTATACGTACAAAAAACCATGTATTTGCAAACAAAATACAGAGTAAAATACGGCGAATACCAAACAAACTCGGACCAGACTCCAAAATTAACAAACAGACAGAGCAAAAAAAACAAAAACACAAAAAAAATCAGAAAAAGACAAACCTTCTGAACGAGAGAGAGAGTAACTCCGTCTAGTTGCAAAGAGGGTGGGCAGAGAGAGAATAAAGTAGGACCCAACACAACTAAAAGAAAATCTAGCTTTTTTACACTTTTCACCAATCACATATCGACACGTGGAAAAGCAACGTCGCCCACTTCACCCTTCGGTGCTCCTCAGCACTTGATAAGCTTATCTCTCTCCCATTGGCTACACTCTCCACGTGGCATCTTCTCCATCTCTCTTCCCTCTCTCTTTTTTACCCAAACTGGAATGGCCCCACCTTAAACCCCCATTGTCCTTTCTACCAACAAATAAATACGTATTCACTTATTTTTATTCATATACTAAGTATTTTATTACTTTTTTCTGGTGAATAGCGATTGATTCCATCTCCGTATCGCACGTTTTGTTTGACAAAAAATTGTGTCACCCTTGATTCCTGGTGTTCGTAATCAAATCATTTTAGGGGTTTCTTTACAAAGAAAATTTAAAGGTATATACATTTCCAATCGTAATCCATTATTACTATTTTTGTAGAATTTAAGCAATTAACATTTGTTATTACTAGTTGTCTATAACAATGATTTATATTTGGTATAACTATGTTTTGTAGCACAAATATGTTTTTTTCATGATTATGCTTAAACAACAATAATTCTTTCCTAGTTTGGATGAAATTTTATTGACTCTGTATCATTCTGTTTTTTTTTTTTTTTCTTTTTTCTGATATCATATTAATCATTGATAAATATATTTAAGCTTCATTATTAAACCATATCAAATGTTTTTATTATCATTTTCTTTAATTTAATAGCACTACTTCATGTATATATATATGGGCCTATATATATACATACCTTTAACATCTTTATAATTTAGTTACACCCTAAATATCTTTATAATAAAATAATGTTTCTACCTCAACTAGCTCTGAGAAACTGTCACGTGTCACATACATTTGTAAATTTTATTTATCACTCTTTCTATTAATTTAATTTATTCTGTTACTCTTTTTTTTTTTTGGTCAACTTTATTTTGTTACTCTTTAAAAGAAAATCGAATGAAAAATACATATGTGCTTAACATTATGTTACACATTTCGTTAAAATTTTTAACAAATTTTTTTCATATGCACTGCAACACACCATTGCCTTAAGAAATTTTTTAAAAATATAAATTTTCCATTGATCAAAATATTATGATGGTACATTAGATTTTAACATAAAATGAACAGAAATATAAATTACAATAATATATCAATAATTATAATGATATAAAGATAAAGCAAGCACAAACCATTTATTTATAATAAATTACTTCAAAAATTTTTGTAGAAAATTAAACGATATTATATGGCGATAATATTATAAATTAGGAAAAATTACACAAATTCAATTTAAAACTATATATATAACTTATCAGTCTTCCAATTTTTGATAGATTTTTTTTGAAACATATCTCATGATATTCAACGTTTTGCCACAAATCGCAATTGAATAAGATTTTCATTAATCCGATTTTATTTTCTGTTTTTTTTTTTTTTTTTACTTCTACATAATATTAGTATGACCTTTTCGGTTTTCTGTGTGTAAACTGATCTCTAGAAATTTATTATTCATCTATAGCTCAAAATTGTTTTACTCAAAATATTACTATGACTTTCTTATAGACGAAGAACAAAAACTATTCAATAAAATCTAAAAAAATAATATATAATTTAGTATTAACATCTTACATATTTTCAAACAATTATCAAAATATATTTCCCGAAAACCTTTGTAAAAATGTTATCCAAAAAATAATAAAAATTACATATTCAATCGCATATCTCATTATATCAATATTATGAATCTCTATTACAAATATCAATTTTATAAAATCATCCACGCATCGCGTGGACTTTCCCTAGTCTTATATAATAAAGTAGGGTTCCTCTTCCTAACTATGTATGAGAGGTTGCCATGTGTAATCTTTTAATATTTTTTTAGTCCCTCTCAATTTACTATTTATTTTATAATCCATCAACTTACAAAATTACATCACAAGGATGCCATGTGTGCTCTTTTAATTTTTTGTTAGTCCCTCTCAATTTACTATTTCTTTCATTTCTCAACTAGCTCTGAGAAGCTGCCATGTGGCACATCGATTTTAAATTATTTATTTGTTAGTTCCTCTATTTACTTCATTATTGTTTTTACTCATCAACTAAAAAACATATAAACAACTCATTAAACCTAATATTACAATACAAAATTTACATGATTTCTACATCTCATAAATATTTAATCAAATATTACTATGATTTTTAAATCATGCGAAAAATATTCAATAAAAGCAAAAAATAATAAGAAAATAATGTAGTATAGATATTTTACATATATTTTAAAAATTATCAAAATATTTTTCCCATGAAACTTTTTAAAAAATGTTATCCAAGAAATAATAAAAAAATGGTGATTGGTACACTGGGTGTAGAAACCGTAGAGGTTTTTATAATAGATAAAGTCCTAAAAGCCAGAATTTATTCAATCGGACTTTTTTACTTTAAAGATCTTAAAAGTCCTAAAAGTTCTCCTAAAAACACTCACAACCACTTTCTAATTTATTTGTTCTTTAATACGGCATTTAAAAAAAAAACCTACAAAAGCTGGCTTTTATTATTTTGCAGCCAAAATTCTCTACAGTTACAACCAACTAAAAAAAGTCTACAGCCACAGTGCCTACAGTCTCTACCAATCAATAATATGTTGTTACAAACCTATATTAAAAATGTCAATTCTGTAATCTCATCCACGCAAAGCGTGGACTTTCCCTAGTCTTTATAATATAGAAGGGTTACCATTTTCAACTAGCTACGAGAAGCTGACATGTGGTACATCAATTTTAAACTATTTGTTTGTTAGTCCCTCTATTTACATCATTATTGTTTTTACTCATTAATTTAAAAATATATGAACAATTCCTTAAAAATTATATTACAATACAAATTATACATAATTTCTATGATTTTTAATCAAATATTACTATGATTTTTTATAAATCATGCAAAACAATTATTCAATAAAAGCTAAAAATAATAAGAAAATAATTTACTATTGATATTTTACATATATTTTAAAAATTATCAAAATATTTTTATAGAAGGGTTACCATTTTCAACTAGCTATGAGAAGCTGACATGTGGTACATCAATTTTAAACTATTTGTTTGTTAGTCCCTCTATTTACATCATTATTGTTTTTACTCATTAATTTAAAAATATATGAACAATTCCTTAAAAATTATATTACAATACAAATTATACATAATTTCTATGATTTTTAATCAAATATTACTATGATTTTTTATAAATCATGCAAAACAATTATTCAATAAAAGCTAAAAATAATAAGAAAATAATTTACTATTGATATTTTACATATATTTTAAAAATTATCAAAATATTTTTATAGAAGGGTTACCATTTTCAACTAGCTATGAGAAGCTGACATGTGGTACATCAATTTTAAACTATTTGTTTGTTAGTCCCTCTATTTACATCATTATTGTTTTTACTCATTAATTTAAAAATATATGAACAATTCCTTAAAACTTATATTACAATAAAAATTATACATAATTTCTATGATTTTTAATCAAATATTACTATGATTTTTTATAAATCATACAAAACAATTATTCTATAAAAGCTAAAAAGAATAAGAAAATAATTTAGTATTGATATTTTACATATATTTTAAAAATTATCAAAATATTTTTCCCATGAACCTTTCTTAAAATTGTTATCCACGAAATAATAAAAAAATTGTGATTGTACACTGGCTTTAGACACTGTAGAGACATTTATAAACATTCACAACCACTTTCTAATTTACTTGTCTTTTGAAACGACAGTTTTTTAAAAAGCT
This sequence comes from Odontarrhena argentea, assembly GCA_900406245.1. NCBI lineage: Eukaryota > Viridiplantae > Streptophyta > Magnoliopsida > Brassicales > Brassicaceae > Odontarrhena > Odontarrhena argentea. The sequence continues at coordinate 111 of OVAF01002790.1, read as the reverse complement.
ACAAAAGCGCTTTAATTATTTTCAGTCGAAATTCCCTACAGCCGCAACCAACTAAAAAAAAAGTCTACATCCAAAGTTAGGGCTGAGAAAAATACTCAGAACCGAAGAACC
>OVAF01002788.1:0-13984 GCA_900406245.1 Odontarrhena argentea | reverse complement strand
TGGTGAAGATTGTCTATATTGGAGCCGGACAAACAAACGTACCCACCAAATCACATGTGTGCCAATTAATCATCACAACAAAACAATACTCTCTACACACTACTAGTCCCGTTGCTTCATCAACCCCTTTTCCTCTCACGATCTATAGCTTAATTCAATTAGACATTAATATTCTACTATACAGTTAATTAATTCTCTCATCCTCTTCTTCCTCTACACTTTTTGTTTCTTGTTTTCTAATTTAGGGTTTGGTGCAAAACCCCTTGAGTTTGATCTCTCTNTTTCCGACGGATTTCCGACAATATTGTCCGTCGGATCAACCGTGTTTTCTTGTAGTGATTCCATGATATGTTCTAATATATATACATGCTATTTAGNTATATATACACATGTTATTTAAAATCAAATGATAAAGTTTTGTACTCAAATGTTCGTACGTACCGAGATTCCTCCGCGTGACACATTGTTAACCTAATTAAATGATGTATGGTGGTGACTAATTAAACACATATTGTCAAGTTGCAAGTGCCACGAAAAGTGGAATTAGACCTTGATTCTACATGATAAGATATTTAAAAAAAAAAAAAAAAAAAAATCCAAAGTTATCATTGATGCTTGACTGACTTAAACCTATTTTCAAATCGGCATGGGGTCCAAAAAACAAGAGAAATTGCTGGAAAATCTCATTTCCACAATCTCAAAATTACAAACACAAACTCTTCCTTCTTTTAATCATATATACCTATTTGCGACTTATTAATATCATCATATCCTTCATTTACAAAAGCTATTTTTAAATTTGCTAGGATTTATAGTGATTTAGGATCTAATTAGGCTTAGTAAAATTATAGAGATTATGATTGACGTAGGGTTTCTAGGTTTTAGGATTTAGGGTTAAATCCTTACAAACTTAGGGTTTAATTTTTAATAACTATCAGGGTTTAATTGTTAGAATTTAAGGTTAAGATTTTAGAAGTTTAAGGTTTATTGGGGGTATGAAGATTTTTTGGGTTTATGATTTTAGGTATAAATAGTTAATACTTAAATCGTGATATTTATGGTAGTAGGTATATGTGATTGGTTATGAGGATGGTGGATATATGTACGTATGTGATTATGGGGATGCCAAAGTGGGTATTTATGATTTCTCCCAAAAAATAATAATCACATATTGTATATGAATGAATAGATAAATAAAGAATAACTTGAGTAGTCTAAGTATTGTGTAAGTTTTTTTTTTTTTTGAAAAGTAAGTATTGTGTAAGTTGGCGACTTATTTGAACGAATTTTNCGTGATATTTATGGTAGTAGGTATATGTGATTGGTTATGAGGATGGTGGATATATGTATGTGATTATGGGGATGCCAAAGTGGGTATTTATGATTTCTCTCAAAAAATAATAATCGCATATTGTATATGAATGAATAGATGAATAAAGAATAACTTGAGTAAATAGTCTAAGTATTGTGTAAGTTGGCGACGACTTATTTGAACGAATTTTTTTTTTTCTTTTTGAAAATGATGTTATTCTTATAGATAATTCACTGACATTGATTATGTCAATACAAAAACACATAGAAACTAGAATTTGGTAATAAGTATGCTGTGTGCCAGATATATCTAATTAATGCATGCATAATATCATAAAACAAATAAAAATCACTAGAATAGTAGAATTAGTATAAGTTTAAAAATATTAAAATACATATATAAATACATTGAGTTCAATCAAATTTAAAAACAGAAACAACATGTTAAAATATGATCTAAACGTACAGATTTCAAATGAAGAAATCAATCAGAAAATACATATATATATATATATATATATGTTGTTGTTCAAAATGAATGATTTATCAACGTATTCTTAGTGCTTCAAAAATCTAAATATTAAATTAAATAATTTAATGTTGTTCTTTTTTTTTTTTTACGACTTTATCTAGTATAATCTGTTATTGATTCACAACAATACGTATGATAGAAATGTTCTAACTTGAATAAGAGTCATTGCATGTTATATAGACTTCTAGTCTTCTAGATGAGTGTATACATAGTGTATTGTAGTATGCATTTTTTTCGCCGACCTTATTATAGCTTTTTGTTTCCTTGTTATAAAAATGAAAAATACGATTGGAAACTAAAATATATATATCATAAATTAGACATATATATGTATAAGGTCGCTATCTACATCTGGATTTCTTTCTAATGGCTACAAAGACTTACCTTGTCATCGTTTCATCACTTCTAAAAGTTTGATCATTTAGTGAGACAAGTACTTTTTATTTTATTTTTCCTATTACATATTATCTATTTATTTATGTGAATATTAAAAACTAAAAATTGTAAAAGAGTCTCGTGTTTGTGACAGCTATATCTCTTTTGTCCTCTCCCCCACATATGAATTATATTTTCTTGTCCGAAACAATTGATTTTAGTATCATTTTGTTTTTACACATGCATATAAATTAAATCATGTTAGAATTTACTTTTTATGAAGTCCAATATTCTTAGACTAGTTCCACTTGTAAAACGATCACTGGTTTGTTTTCCTACGTATTAGGAAAAAGATTCTGATTGTACTTGTAATCTCATACGGCTTATGAACCATGAGACATTAGTTATATTCTCATGCTCAAGCAAAAGATACTCGTCCAGTCGTCGTCCTCTATATTTTTAATCATTTGACTAAACAAAAAATAATTAGGTTAATTTTGTACTACAACAAGGATGTATNTTATGAAGTCCAATATTCTTAGACTAGTTCCACTTGTAAAACGATCACTGGTTTGTTTCCTACGTATTAGGAAAAAGATTCTGATTGTACTTGTAATCTCATACGGCTTATGAACCACCATAATGAGACATTAGTTATATTCTCATGCTCAAGCAAAAGATATTCGTTCAGTCGTCGTCCTCTATATTTTTAATCATTTGACTAAACAAAAAAAAATTAGGTTAATTTTGTACTACAACAAGGATGTATATATTCATTACATATCACGAAATCTTTAAGACTTACCTGATTCAAGATAGTTACCTAGATTATTATGGATTTTAGACTTTTAGTATACATATACAATCAAACAAGGCTAACATGAATAAATATACAACAATGTAGAGAATGTTAAATAGAAAAATCACTAATGCAAACAAGACATCTTACAATAAAAAATAATAACAGATTTTTTTAAGAATGTTAAATTGTTATATCAAATTACGTGTCACATTTACGATATAACTAATCTGGTTAAGATGACGACTTCTCCAACAGAATGTTAATTTTTCAATTTATGTAGATGAGTTTGAAGATTTTTAGAAGCGTTATTTGTCTCTGTCACTCTTATGTACCACATAATTTAAACATAAAGGCAAATTGTTTGACACGTAATGCTTGACTACTGTGCTACGATATAGTTTAGATGAACTATGGTTTACCTTTCTGAACCGATTTAAGAAAACAAAAACGTGTTTGTANTCACATTTACGATATAACTAATCTGGTTAAGATGACGACTTCTCCAACAGAATGTTAAGTTTTCAATTTATGTAGATGAGTTTGAAGATTTTTAGAAGCGTTATTTGTCTCTGTTACTCTTATGTACCACATAATTTAAACATAAAGGCAAATTGTTTGACACGTAATGCTTGACTACTGTGCTACGATATAGTTTAGATAAACTATGGTTTACCTTTCTGAACCGATTTAAGAAAACAAAAACGTGTTTGTAAAAAAAAAAAGAAGTTTTCACAGTTATCTAAATTTGGATAGAGATGTTTCTAAGATAGGAATAATGGTAGAGTTATATGGGAGTTATATTGTATATATACTTATATAGCATCAGGAATAAATATCTCAAAAACAAAACGTTTGGGAATGCAAAAATTGCTATTATATTTTTAAAAAGTGGACATAGTAATTTTTTTAATATATATTTAATTAACTTAACTAAAAATAAACATGACTCTATTATTCGATATTTTTTTTTTTTTGAAATATTCAGTATAAAGCATGTATATATAACATATTTTATACTGATTAAACGAAAAATTTGAATATGAATTTTACTCATCAACACATTCGGTTTCATAGAATGGAAGCAGTACATAGTATGATCACAGTTTGATCAAAATTGATAGATCGTCCATTTTGACCCAATCCATGAACCCTATAATGGGTTGTAAATTGATCAATGAAAATTTTACTACAGTATTTTTATTTATTATTATTTCCATGGCTATGACCTAGGATCTCTACATCCGAAGTTCGAAAATGATGTGAATTCTCTCGTAATTATTTTTTTATAAATAATCAATTAAATTGCTGACCAAAAAAAAAATCAATTAAACATATTTTGCATTAATTCTCTTATTAGTAAAAAATAAATGCAGCAACTAATGGATAGTGAAATGTTTGTTAACATGGTTATATATTATGTTTGTAATTAAATATGGTTAGCTTCTAAGGGTACACTTGGATCTTTATAATATGTTAGAAATTTTACATGACAGNATTTTACTACAGTATTTTTATTTATTATTATTTCCATGGCTATGACCTAGGATCTCTACATCCGAAGTTCGAAAATGATGTGAATTCTCTCGTAATTATTTTTTTATAAATAATCAATTAAATTGCTGACCAAAAAAAAAAAATCAATTAAACATATTTTGCATTAATTCTCTTATTAGTAAAAAATAAATGCAGAAACTAATGGATAGTGAAATGTTTGTTAACATGGTTATATATATATATTATGTTTGTAATTAAATATGGTTAGCTTCTAAGGGTACACTTGGATCTTTATAATATGTTAGAAATTTTACATGACAGCTTAAGTCAAGGTAACTTTTTAGGTGAAAATGATGTGTGATTTTCTTCTGCAAATTTTCTTTTAGCTAAACATGCATTATTATATTCTAGAATAAGATCTTATTCTTATATATTAGATGCTTGTTAAATACATATCATTTTCGGCAAACTTTCTTTCATTTCCAATCTTTCCCACTACTATAAAATTATAATCATGAAAAATAACGTTAGAAGATATGATCGAGTCACATGTTTCTACATCATGCTATCGTTAAAAGATTTGATCCAGTCACATGTTTTCACGTATACTTTTTAAAATAATCATTTCTTATATCATTTATTGTTCACTAGCTATGATCTTAATTCAGAACCTAAAAATAAATTTCAAAGATATAAATTAACTAATATTTTATATAATCATCACCACTAAAAGAAAACTCAAAGAAAAAACCATATGTTTTAATATCGTTTCTTAAAAACAATTGTTTGACTTATATTAGTTAGTGTGTCGGACTCTAGATTTTAACAACCTATCATATAAGATAAGTTTAATCCACTAAGGTGAAAATATATTAACTAAAAACTTTTATTTGTTACTACACCTCAAGGCAACTTCTTCAAGTTGCAGATATGAACAATATTTAACGTATAAAACCAATGAATAGTTAGTCTGGTGGTAGGGATTGATTTGGGATAAGGTGAATGGATCCATTAGTGTTAGATTCGAGTTTTACAAAAAATTAAATTGTTATTGTCTAGCCAAACGAAGATGTATGTGATCCTTACTTTAGATCTCATTAGAAAATATAAGGAATTAGTCGTCAATGTTGTTTTCTGGAAGATTAGTTGGACTTCGGTCCAGACACCCTGGTTAACAAATTTTTTTAAAAAAAAAATTAACGTATAATAAATCCTAAAAACTCTAAAACATCAGTTTAATTAAAATATAAAAAACTATTAAAAATAGATAAAATAATATAAGTAAGATTTACGTTGCATCTTCACAAAAGAAAATTACGTCGCTATTATAATTAATAATACAAATACAAATACTTATCTCTCTCGTTGGTTCTTTTCCATGTTGGCACATCATCAATGTTAAGGACGACTCTATTAATTAAACTCCATATTGGATGGACCATACGTGGGATTTAGAAGAGACCAAAAAGACAAAATAAAATCGAACATATCTTAAGAAGAATTTACAATTATATGTTGTAGTCAGGGTTTAGCAATTTGATCTACCCCACTCTCCTCTTGAATGTGACAAAAGAATCAAATGAGAATTAGGTCACGGGGGCGGCTTTATGCTATCAAACATCACTCCCTATTTTTTAAATTTTCTTTTTTACTATTTTGTTGTATAGTATTTGATCAAATAATAGACTTTGCTCATCAATCATTTACATCCTCATATATATGTGAGAATATTGCAGAAAAATACACATGTAACACTATATATATGCATGGCTAGATATGTTTAATTACGATATATGTGTGAGTGACGTACGCATGTCTAGTTATAAACTAATTGTGATTGAGATCTTAGCAAAACTTATTTGTTGGAATCCCAGAAAAATGGGAGACACACCCATGAATAATATAGGTGTTATAGATATTTTAACAAAATCAGATGTTTGATTTGCCGTGACGCCTAGTTAATCTAATTAATGTCGTAAATGATTCCCTTTTATTTTGCCCCTAACATTTCTTTTTCTTGCAAGACAAGATGTACATAATACAGTTAATACTACATAAACCCACATCTGCATAAACTAGAATTTTTGTCCACCGCAGAACGAAAATACCTCTCGGCCATTTTTTGAAAATTTATTCATGAAACTAACACACTAATAAATTGACATATTTTATTAATATATATATATATATATATCTATATATATATATATATATATATATTACACATAATGTGTATTAATATTTAATAAAGTAGATTTTGAATTCAGGATTTTCATAATAACCAATTTTTTTTTCTTTTACCGGTCAGGATTTTATAGCTTATATAACAACCAACATCCTCTTAATATAAATTTCTATAGTTATATTTCAAAAATTACTATGCAAATAATATCTAGAGAATAATAAGCCAAAATATCTTGATTTATTCTATTTTTGAACATGCTCGCTTTCCTCTTCCTTGTTGTTTTCCCAACAAAATCTCTTTTTTTTTCTTTCAACTGATATTTTTATTAGACCAAGAACACACCATATACAACCTTGGAGACATACATAAGGCCCAAACAAGGGAACCAGGATGAAACACAATATTACAACTCAAAGAGACAGACTGATAACTTAAAAGGAAGCACAATTGATGAACTCAGGCACTAGCACTAAGGAACTGAACCACCACACTCCACAAACCTTCCAAAGAACCGGTACGAACTGAAACTACGCTGAAAATCATGAGCCAATCAACTAAGACATGACACAACCAACAACAGCAACAGAAGAGAGGCGGGCAGAGCCAAGGAGGACAGAGCAAAGAAGCTACACCATCACAAACTTTCCAAAAGAACAATGCAGTCGAGATAGCTCAGGTTCAAGGAGAAGACCTTGACTCCGAACAGGGAAAACATCACAAAGGCTTCACAACTTTTACACGCGGACACTCGCAAGCCAAGCCAAGTCACCTACAGACAGAGAAAGGCCACCTCCTCGCAAGAGAAAAGATGTGAAGCGAAACCATTGCAAAATCTTGAGCCAACCTTAGAACCAAGTCCAAGAAAGACTAGCAGGTGCCAAAGCAACAGAATACCATCCAAGCGACGAACCCAAATTAAGACCTAATCTAACTCAAAACATCACAACTCCTGAGAAGAGCAAAAGCGTAGAAGCACCCAAAGAACCAAGGAGCAACCCAGAAAGCACCAATTTCATAATCCAAGAGCCAAAAGAGACTGAAACAGAACCCCACCTTTGGTCTTCAACCCGTAGAAAAAGAACACTGGAAAGAAATAGAGAACTCCAAGACACTGACACAATCTCCGAACCACCAAACCACACAGCAAACCAAGACCCAAGGAGAAGGACAGAGAGGAGGAGAGGACCATACCAGGGACCGAAGACTTGAGAGGAAACCGAACAAAGAGCAGATAGGACCGTCGCAAGCTCGCAGAGAAGCGCCGTATGCCGCAAAAGCGACTCCGTGGTTCATAAGAACCGGAACCCTCTTCTTCTTCACCCCAAAACCCAAACAAGCAAGAATCCCTAATCTCCAGAACCCAGATCTGACGAGTGAGAGACCAAAAACCTCCGAAGAAAACAAAGAGAAAAACTACAGAAGACCAATAGACCGGTGCCGGTGCTAAAGAAGCCACCGGACACCGGTCCTAAGACCAACGGCGGAGAGATTTGAAGGCCAAACTAAAGGCGGCGCCTTTCTTTTTCTCGAGAGGAGCATTTTTTTACTCTTAACATGGGATTGCCCAACAAAATCTCTTATATTTCACTTTATTAACCATTCAAAATTACATTTGCCTAAAAATAAAAAACCAAGTGAAAATTACATTTTTTTTTCTTTTTTAACTGTGTATTTATGAAATCCAGTAGGGGTCAAAAGACTCAAAACCACACACTAGACTTTCTAGAAAGAAAATAAAAGAGATCTTGACGATTATGGGCCCAATAAAGCATTTGGACCTACATTAAGGCCCATAAAGTTTCTTCTAATCCCTAATACCTCCTTGTCTCTTACCGTCTCCTTCCTTCTCCTTCTCTACACTGAAGCAAAACCTTCGCGCCGCCGAGAGAGAAAAAAACAGAGAGATCAGGGATGGGGAAGAAGTCAAGGAAAGGCAAAAAAGCATGGAGAACCATTAGCACCGAAGACATCGAAGATTCCAACGCGAAATCCACCAAAGACGCGCTCTCCGGCGGCAATCTCTCCGCCGCTCCAAGCGAAGACCTCTTTCACGTCGATAAATCTCATGGTTTGTCTCATTTTAACCTAATTCTTAGGGTTTTAGTTTGAGATTAAGAGTTTGTATAATTGGACCCTTGAGATATTGAAGTTTACTTAGCTATTTGATAAGATTGTATCAAGCTAAAGAAAAAAAAACTTTGTGTTAATTTGATTGCAATTTTGATTTTTGGTATTAGACGTTCCGGTGAAACGGAAGATTGAGAAGCATAGAGAGAAAGTGCTAAGGTGTGACAGTGTTTTGGAGAAGAACCCATTTGTTCAGATTGTGTCATCTTCTAAGCCAAAGTCTAAGAAGAGTAAGAAGATAGTTGTTACACAAAGTGAAACACCTAAACAAGCTCAAAAGGTGAGTAATTTGATCAACCAAATATCATTTTATAGATGTCTTGTCTCTAATTCTTATACCCTTTTCACTTGTTTCAGGATGGTGGTGATGATTCTGAAATGGTGGACTTGTGGGGAGATGATAATAAAGGTTTGTTTTAGTGAAATGTGCATCTTTTAGTTTCTTCTGAAGCATTTCGCTTTATGTTGTTTAAAGGAGATGTGGTGATTAACCATTGTATTTGTTATAAACTTACAGCAGAACATGAGAGTGTTCCTAGAAAGGTAATGTGTCCTCTGTGATTAAGTTGTTTGTTTCTGTTAGTCCTGTCTTAGTTCGAGACCTTGACTCAACGTATTTTTTGGTGAACAGATTTTTAAAAAGACTTCGATTATTCCAGCAGTAGAAGTTGATCCTGCAGGATGCTCATACAACCCTACAACTGAAAGTCATCAAGTACATAAACTCACCAATTTGCTCTGAGCGTTTGGTATAGTTATTAATGTGTCACTATGTGTATTACTCACTTTCTGCAATTTGATTTCCAGGATATGTTGGCTGAAGCCGTTGCTCAAGAAATGCAGAAAGTTTACAAAACTGAATTAGGGCCTGAGCCTGTTCCTTTGACTATTGATGGAGATGAAATCAATGAAGATGAGGTGAGTCTTTTACTCATATGTAACATTATATTCTATATGGAAAGGCTAGCATTGAATTTGATAATTTACGCCATATCTCTGTTGTTATTATTGTCTCAGAGGTACTTTCTTGAGGTGGACAATGTTAGTGAAGGTGAAGATGATGAAGACGCTGATAATGAAGCGTCTGAGGGTGGAAATAAGTATGCTCTCTTATTTTCCTGTCAACATAAATTCTTCAAAGAAAAAGTTACTTTTTGTTTACATATCTAACATACTGCATGCCGAAGAGTAGGATTTCATGTTAATGAATTATTTTGTATTGCAGACTCGCAAGGAAAACAAAGAGGGTAACCCGTGTTGTTTTAAATAAGAGAATTAGACAAAAGGAACTGCGAAAGAAGTTGACTAAGGAAAAGTATAAAGAGAAGATATCAAAAGAAATCGAAAGGTATTTTTTTAAGTTATTTAAATGTACTGCAAGGATGTATGCTTGCTTACAATTTAGAATCTTCTTTTGTTTTTTATTCCTTGTAGCTTGCCCAACATCGTAGAAGAAATAGCTCAAGAAGATGAGGAAAAACAAAACAAACATCAACGGAGGGTTGTTGCTAAGCAAGACGTGTTAAAAATACGTCCTCCTCGGTTGGGAAAGCACAAGTATGAAACTAAATTCTCTTTGCTCGTACATTCCTGTTATAATTTTAGCTCACTATTTCTCATTCCGATTGATTATGATTCTGAAAGTTGGATTTAGGTTGAGACTGACCGATTGTTTATTTCAGATACGAGGCTCCTCCTGTACAAGTCCTCTTGACAGAAGAGATGACCGGGTCACTTCGTAAGCTAAAGGTATAACTCTTGATTCCCTGAAACCAACTTTTCTGGCCCTTGTGAATCTTTCTTGGTAGCTAAATAACTGAAATGTCGTCCTCTTTATTTTGAAAGGCATGTTGCACTCTTGCAAGAGATCGATTCAAGAGCCTAGAGAAGCGAGGAATACTTGTTCCATCAAAGAACATTAGAAGGTAAGTGTTTTCATAGCAGATGTCTCGTACAGAGCAAACAGAGTATATATTGTGCTGAATTCTTACTATGATCATGATTTGTGCAGGAATTAGGAACTCTTCTCACTTTGTCTACAGCTTGTCTGAGAAAAGCATTTTGCCAGAATACAGCAAGCAGCCAGCTGATACTGTTTTAGTCGATTCATATATGCTGTGTTTTTACATAAAGTTGGTTTTAATGTTATCAATTTTGAGTTGTAAGGAAAACAAAAACCAAAAGATTTTTCGACCAGCTCCTTTACGCTTAATGGTAAACTTCTCTTTGATGAAATTATTAGTTTGGAAAGGAAAGATAGTTTTCAAGAACCAAAGTTTACTTTTGGAGGTAGATGATATTTTCAGAGATATAAGACAGTAAAGTAGACTTTGAGTGTTCGTACTTGAACATACCTTCGGTCTTTAGACTATCTTATTATAATGATCCTCGTCTAAGAAGAAACAATTATCAAATCAGTTGCGGAGTTTCAAAACAAATAATCTATATTTCATATCATTGAATCATTCTTTTGCCCCATTAGTCCAGTACAAACATTCTTTTTTCCTGAAGCTCCTATCACACTACACTCCTTAATATATATTTTTCTTACATAGATATGAACAAATGCAACACAAGCCCTACCATCTTTACAGATTCTTGAAGAAGACTGCTGTAAAAAAAATTATGTTTCTCTCCTGTGAAAGTGTATATATTTGTCGCAATGGCGATAATACTTGTAGCAACAGCAAGAACCATCATTACCGAAGCTATGATCTTTTCTCTTACAGATGAGATACCGTTCACATTCCTGCAAATTTTCAAAAAACAGCGAAACTAAGTACAAGTATATACTTGATTCATCCAGAATTACAGAAGCGGAACTAATAAACTGAGTCAAGTTTCATACCTTAGGACAATAGCAGCTGGAAAGATAAATGCTATAGAGACTGTTGAAGTTGATCCCAAGAACTGAAAGAAGTACCAAATGTCCGGTATCGCAATCGCAGCCAAGAAACAGGATATCAGTAACGGAAAAGTGAGTCCGAGGAATCTCTTATTGTCTTTCACTAAAGACGGCTTCGAAGGGAACAAGAGTTCGTCGAGGTTGGCTCTAAGCGAGAAGTTGAGCAGGGGAAACACAAGCATGAGGTGAATCGCATAGCTCAGTCTAACAATATCGTTTACTAATGAACCTATGGAAGAATTGGAGCTTTGATCAAAGTTCATTAGAACATCTGTCATGGTTGCATCACCAAACAGAAGGTAACAGAAGAGACCAGTCGCTGAGTAAATCACAGCACACAGAATCACGGAGATCCTTGTCGCTGATATCACATCTAGTGGATCTTTAAGTTCGAATCCAACTGGATGTACTGCAATCAAAAACCATAATTTCAATCAGGAAAAGAAAACAGTGTACGACTTAGAGTAAAAGATCGGTTTTCCGGTTCTTGGTACCATTGAAATGAAAGGTAAAGGCTGACAGGCTGTTACAATAACAGGGGAAACCGTAAAGAGACTAAAGAACGACTCTCCACCATTGTTCAGATCCGGAAAGAGCCTTGGACTCTTCGTTTTCCCTTGAACAAGTGCGATAATCGCTAACACCGAGCTTATAACAACAAAGAGCAACGCAAGTAGAAACGAAATCGCAGAACTCAATGCTAATTTCTCTACACAAAACCATTAAACACACAAAAATTATCAAAGACCAGTACATATTGATCCATACTCAAATCCAACAAATAGTCTTATAAAAGAAACGTACCTACACGTTTACACAAGACCAAAGGGACCAAAAGGAACACGAAGATGAACAACAAACCAAAGAATCTCGTATTCCACCAATGGAACCCAAACCATTCTTGAAGAAGACCCAAATGTATCTCATTACCAGAAAGAACATCACCTAAACAAAACAAACAATCTTCCAAATCAAAATCAAACTCAAGGGCTTGTGAAATTTCACATCTTTAACACAAATTCGTTGTTTTACCTATAATAATCGAGAAGATAATCATAGTCCCAAAAGTGACAACCATCGAAACAATCTGAACAGAAACAGAACCAAATCTACCAAACGATTCTTTCATCACGCCGGAGTAAGTTTTAGATTCTCCGGCGAGTGTCGATTTCATCAGAAACTCAGCTGATACATTTGAGAGCCAAGCGATGGTGAAGATTATTGACAGAGATGGGATTACGCCGAGGACTTTGAAAGCTGCAGGAATCGACATGATTCCGGCTCCGACTATGCTCGTTGAGATGTTGAAAACAGCTCCGGCGAATGATCCATAATTCTCTGAAGACGAAGATGGGTCTCGGTTAGATAGGAGAGGGGATTTAATCGTCGGAGACATTGCCGGAGAGAAATTTCGCCGGTGAGGAGGGAATTTGTATTATTGGATTTGTGAGAGAGAGATGATGGTTAACGTTATATATGACGTGGCATTATGATTTTTTTTTTTTTTTCTGGTCAACGACGTGGCATTATGATCATTTATAGATACTGATGTCACATAACTCGAAGAGCTAAAACAAAAATACTATTATCCACATCTTTTTGGAAAAAGAGTTCATACACAGATTTTTAGAAAACAAATAGTATATATTACAGATTACTCTCTAAAAGCTCTTACTAATGACAAGAAATCATTAAAATTAGTCGAAATATTTTTTAAAAGTCCATAATGAGTAATTCTATATTTTTTAAGAAAAATATATACTCTTTTTTTTTTTTTTTGAATTGCAAGAAAAATATATACTTGTTTTTAAATGTTTTTTATTTTAAGAGATCCTTCATTTTAAAACGAGTATATTATGAATTTTATCGAAGAAAAATTGTTTCTAAAGATCTAAAACAGCTTTCTACAAAAAAAAAAAGATCTAAAACAGCTAGCACTCAAAATCAGTCAGAATTGGTTATTTCAGATTCCTCAAGAATCTTATGTTTTTTTTTTTTCTTTTAAAAGATTCCAGTTCTACAAGAATCTATCTGTCTTGATTTTTTTTTTTATATAACAATTTTTTTAAAAAATCTATATTTTTTTCTAAGATTCTTTCCTCCAAAACAATGTTTTAGCTTCTTGGTTTTTCTATGCACACTGATGAGTGATGAAAATTCCAAAAAATCAAAGGCTAAGCAACAAAGAAGTGTAGTGAGATAGGAAGGTTTAGCAAGACGGTAAGATATTTTTTTTTTTTTTTTTTTTTTTTT